>JAPDSC010112627.1:47104-104829 GCA_026290005.1 Latrodectus geometricus | reverse complement strand
CAATCCTTGAAAAAGAACTGCAAGTAGATTTCTTAGTTTGGGATATACCTTTCTCTTACTGCAATTGATATTTCAAACGTTTCCAGATTGTACAACAGTTTTTGGGGTAAAAGAACCCATTCTTCAATAAACATATTTTCTAGCTTCTGGATACTTCTCGCAGTATGTAATGGTTCCACAAAAATCTCCTTAAATCATCCCAATCCATTCAAGTGTTAAATTCTAATCCCATTAACTTCTAATAACAGAAGGATTCCAACGTGACCGCTCATATTGTCCCCTATAAAAACAAAGTATCGTCCAACTGCATCTCGGAACAGACATTTGTGGTAAAGGATCACCTCTTTACAATACTGACCTCCGGTTACAAACTTCCGGATACTTACAAACCGGTTCATTCGAAACTGTAGATCTCATTCAGCCCTATTCAACAAAATACATCCTCAAACGATTACTTCAGCACCATCGTAAATCTCATTTCTTAATGTTAATGATATGAAATTGTAACCAAATTCTCTCCAAATCAATTCTCATTGAAAACTGCTTATGACATTGAAATGACTGTTGCCCATAAAAGAGGATGCGACATCATTGATGTTCGCAATTGAGTAAATTTCAGTCGCATTGGTGTAATGATTAGAATATAAATTCTTTTCCTAATAAAGGGAAATACTTTTAAATTTATTTGCAGCTATCTCAATCTCATTATATAACTTAACTGTAAAAATATTAAATCTCATTCTATTAGTGAATCTATGTTGTGGTAGGTTAGCTGCCAGAGTGGTCGCTGTTAAGTGATATATTTTGTCTTGTTTTATTTTTAACTGTTTTTAATTAATGTTATTTCCATGCATAAGATTTGTTAAATTCATTTTAAAGATCATTTTACATATATCCATTGAATTGCACTGCATTTTAAATTCTGAACATCTCCACATACAGTTCAGATGATTAAATTTTGTGATGCTTACACAATTTTTAACGGCTTACACCACTTTCAGTCTTCAAACATTTGCCAACTTTCAAAGGGATGCCGCTTTCAGGACGATAGGTGAATAGGCATCCTTTGAGAAAGCTTCTGGACACAGTAAGCCATTACTTTTGCTTCTCCATTGCTGTTCACAGTTGATGAAAAAGCACTTGCTCAGTGGTTTCGTGTACTTTTTGGCCTTTGGAAGTTATATCTCGGTCATCCACTGTAGTTATTTTCCTCTATCTCATATAACACAGCTCTCTCTAACATATGTACCTATGGTTTAGAAATATTTTTAGATGCATGAAATGACAGTTTAATTGATTCTAAAATTTTTAGCTACATTGGTCACATTATATCTCTTCTTCAATTTTCTGATCATTCTTCTACGTGTAAAGTCGTTCACACAATTGATTTATCCTAACCATATGTCAAGAATGAATTTACTTGCATTTCCAACAAATGTATTTAATTGCACCTGTAATCATGATCTGCGCTAATCAGACTCAAGATTTTTCCATACACTCACGTCACCTGTTACATTTTATTCCTGTCTTTTGATCACGCATGAAATTTTTACTGAATTACACAGTCACTGTATTGATCTCAAGAACCCCCTCTCTGCAATATCATGGCTATTTACTTAAAATTTACATTGTAGCTCAACTTTTGAAACACAAGTTTTCAAATATGTCTGTGAGTAAATGAAATAAATGTATTGGCTAAAATTTTTTTATTAATTTAAAACTAAATATTTTTATTTCTTAAAATATAATGTAAAATAAGAAATTTATTTTTCTTATTTTAATGTATAGAAAATAAATTATGAATGATAATGTCCCCCTTTTCAAACAAATTTTAGTTTTATAAAGTTCACATTTGTCTTTAATTTGTATAATTCTTCACTATATAAAAAATAACATTTGTCAATACTTACTAAATATAGTTATTTGCATACGTAATTAAAATTATAAATATACATCAAATTAACCATGAAACAAACATGAACTGAATTATTTTTAGCAATTATTTTTCGTCAAAAGTGTTAATTTGAAAATAATTGCAAAAATAAAGCATGTTAATTTGATTTAAATATCAAACAGCTTCTAGTAAAGTTTACGGTAATGAAAATTGAAAATAATAACTTTAATTCTACTTAAATTTCAGAAGAAACATGAAAAAAAATCTTTTGCAAACAAGAATTAAGGCAGTTGTACAACAATGCTTTCTTGAAGTTAAAGAATACTTGTGGCAAATAGGTAGTAAACAGAATCATGGTGAGAATGTTCTACAACAATTTATAATTATTGTAGAATAATCTGGTTGCGAAAGCTATTGTTCTCGTTACTGGGATGCGATATGTTCTATACCTACAAGAAGAAGATTCACCGTGTTTAGCAATGAAATTTGAGACACGGAAAATATGCCATTGTCATAATCCCTTCCACTGGTGTGATGAAACATGGAAAGGAAGAAGTAAGAGCAGTGTCAGTCTCGTTACTTAACCATGGTTTAAAATGAGGAGATGGTTTTCTGTATTTGCTGATTTTCATTCGAAAGGAATAGGTAGTCGGAAGCGAATAATAAGGAAAAAAGAAACAATTATATTAGAATGATGTTGCGGTTAACGAATCTTTCGCATTGAGATGCACAAGTTGTTTACGTAATTTATAAGAATTCAAGCATAGAAAATTTAGAAAGAATTGAAAAGTATATAATAACATAGAGATCAAGATTGTTATTACCGAATATTTTACATCAGAAATATTTTGTCCAAGATTTTGAAAACATAAATTATAATCTGATCCAGTAGATTATAATAAATTATATTGCCTTCTTAATTTTTTATAAAGTACTCTGTTGACACTGTAAGAATCTTAGTAACATTAAACGTCATATATACAATACTGATCTGATTATTTTCTTTATATATAAACTCAATCCAGTACCACTGGATTCGTTTTCCTGAGCAGTTCAATTGAAATAGAAATTAACCCTATGTCCAAAATGCATTTTCAGGAATAATGAATGGATAAGCTAATTCATTATTATGTCAAAGATTAAAAATAACTGCAGAGTTTCGAGACTAAACCTCTTCAAAGCCGTTACGAAATAAAAATAAAGATTAAATCAATTCATATATAGGAAAGTGTTATATATCACAATAATTCCTTAGTATTAATATCACAATAAACTAGGAAATATATCAGTGCAATTTTCATTTGTTTAAGCATAGTAATTCATTACAATGACACTATTTGGAAGGAGCCCAAAATTCCACATCAAAATCAGTTAATAATGTATTATTACATATTTGAATTTTTTATATTTTGATAAAAATCAGAATAAAAATACATGACAAATTCCTATATAGCTTTTTTATCATGATGGTTTACCCAGAATACCTTGATGTAAAATCATTTATCATTTCCATTAATTTTAAGTTCAAATAAGCATGTTCTAACGATTTTCCAGTTAACTTTTTGAAACATACTATTATTTATCTCTATTTTCATTGATTTTAATAATGAAGTGTGCTCCTGTGTAATAGTACATACTTTGTTTTTGGTTTTCACAACATTCTATGCAATTTGTGTTTAACTAATATTAACTGATTCAGAGATTGATGAAAATTATCAGAAATCAACTACACTATAGAATATTTTCCCCGTATTTTTCACTATCCGTGCTTTTACATCTTTTATCGCAAATTATATAAATTATGGCAGAATTTAGTCTCTGTATTTTCATATATTTTAAATATCTTTATCTTATCCAATAGGATTTCATTTTTATAAGATAAGAAGAATTAATTGAACGATGTAATTAATTTATTACTTACCGAAAAACAATTTACTTTTTAAGAAACAAAAAACAAAAATTTTAGATAATTTATTACGTGATTATATTTGAACATGAACGAACTGATGAAAATTTAAAATTACTTTTTTTATGAAATCTTCATTAGAGAGGGAAAAATTTTGAATTCCAAAGATCCTATAATAAATTTCTATTTTTGAAATAAAATAAAACGAAATAAATTTTATTGAAAACGTAAAGGAAATAAAAACAAAATTTAAGTAAATAAAAAAACTTAAATTAGTTAAATTTTTACTTTAAAATCATATGTTACGGTCTTTTAATTTTGAATCTAAGAACATTTTCATATTCAAATTTTAGATTAATTCGATTGAGAAAAAAATTTAGATTTTTCAAATCTTATCAATAAGGATATTCTCATATCAGTTTGAAATATGCAATTACATTTGCTGATATCTAATGATGATTTCTAAATATTTTCATTTCATTATATTTTTAAATATTATTAAGCTCATGTGAATTAGTTGATAATTAATTAGTCATTACATTGGTGTTAATATCTAAATAGTATATCTAATGAATAATTACAACTATAAACTGATTTTATATTTCATTTAATTTTTATTCCAATTATTAAATATATCTTTAATTGTTGTATAATATTGCATAAAAACACTATCGTTAAATTTAATTACTATTACAAAAATTCTGGTTATAATATGAATATTTTAATAATTAGCTCTCAATACAACATAAAAAAATTATAAAATATATCATGGGCAGATCATTAAATCTTTATTTAGTTTATTCTGTAACATATTACGAGCAATATTAAGATCCTCAAATAGTAAATTTAAAATTAGTTACTATCGTATACTCCTACTTCTACTGTATTTAAGCATATATTAGTAATGAAATAATAAATAAATTATTATTAAAAATATCTGTTCGTATTCTGAAATATTTTGTCTTACCATTTATATCTTATGAAACGAATGATTCAATTCAGCAAGTTGATGTATAGAATAAATCAAAAGGCATTTTAATTATTTTTAGCAAAAGAAGCATCTATAAAAACTAATTTATAATTTCCAGCAACATTTTACTCTAACATTTTTAAAAAAAACTTCTTAGTTATCTGAAACTCATTGAACGTAGAGAAATTTTCATTCAATTTCAAGTATTGATTAACTTCAAGTTGAACTCTATAGTTAACATTAATTAATAAATTAGTATAGCCAATAATTGTTATAATTCGAAAGAAGAATGGTTAAACTGGCACTCTAATTTCATTTCATAAATAAATTATACCGTTTGGCATTTATCAGGAAGATACACTAACAACATTCTTTTTTTATCTTATTATATTAATCTCCATTAATTTTTAACTCTTATTGAGAATTCAGATTCTCAAGAGATTATTTATTTTTATATTGGTAAATAATTGACGGAAATTATAGCTTAAATATCATTAAGTTTTATTTAATTTACTGTCTCTATTTCTAGTTGAACAATTTAAAAACAGCTTTACGGGAGCTTTTTTTCACTAAAATCAAAATTATTTAAAACTAATATTTTTGTATCATATGATCTTTGCAATTATCTTAATTTTGAATAAATGATCAAATACTTTTCAAAATGAAAGAACTCATCTGTTGAAATTATTCTATTATTTATGCCATTCTTTTGAAAAAAAAATCAATTAATAATATTTCACGAATATGTTGCATAATTCCATTAATTTGGGAATATATACTTTTATTTCTATTGTTTTTTAAATATATTAATAGAGAAATAATAAGTAAATAAAATATCCATTAAAATAAATGCTTTTATATTGAAAAAATAAATATTTGTAAATTGTCTTTATATGCATATCTTATAAGACGAGAATGATGAATAAAAGTAATTTAAATATTTTCCTCTGAGATGCTCGTAAAACATTTTATTGAACAATATTAATTATGAGATGACATGTGATATATCTTTCAATTACATTATTATAATTTTAATATTGATATCTATCTATAAAATATTATTGGTATATGATCTCTTAGAAATTTCAAAAAAGCTAGGGAGATTATGCATACCAAAAATAGAAAAAAATAATTGTTCTTCGTCATAATTTTCTAAGCATTATTATCTTTGATTGTATTTGCTAAACATCTTTGAAAGTAAGAAATCATAACCATAAGTTACCTTTATAACTTAATAACCTATGCTATTTTAACGAATGTTACCTGTATTGCTCCCTTTTAAAAATGATTATTAATTGAATATTGATGATTTTTTTTTTAAATTTTAATATAATATATTCTAATGTATTGCAATTAAAATTTTAATCATTGAATATTTGCGAATTATAAAGTTTAATTACAAATTATATACATCAACGAATCAAATAACATTGTAATTAATAAGAAGGTAAATTTTTTATATAGAATTCAACAATCGTATATCAGAAAATATTTATGCATACATAAAAATCAGGTTCATAAATTTATTACAGCAAGATTTTATTATAATACCTATAAAAATCTGATTTGTCAGATTTAATTTAGTTTGTGATAAGTTTAAAATATATTTAAAATATATAAGACATACGTTTGTAAGACATGTTTTTAATCTTTGTTTAAAAAACATTTTAACTTGAAATGTAATCTCGTATGTGTATTTGCATGTGTAGAAAATTCTTTTCTGAAGTCTAAAACATTTAATTTATTATGTAATACAATAAATATTTTTAGAAATATAAATTTGAAATTAATATTTATAAGTAATAAATGTGTAAAACTTTTAAATGAGAGAAATTCTTTGAAAATTATTAAAATTAAAGTGATAAAAAAATCACAAATTACATTTTGTAATTATTTTAAAATACAAATCCTTTGTGAGATAATAACCTAGAACTGCTCACCAGTCAAAGATTATTTTTCAAATTTATAAATTCATCAATCAAAAGCATTGAAAGTCAATAAAAACTGATTACATTAATGAAAATATAAGTATCAATATCAAGAATATACATATACTTTTTAAACCAAAATTCTTTTCAAAATGTCATTAGAAGAAATAAAATGAAATAATCATGAAAAGTTCTTATTTTTCTAGAAACATTTTTAGAATTATTTACAATAAAAATGGTTTCGTTTGAATTAGAATTCTGAAATTCTGAGTGAAATATTGCGTGTATAAAACAATTCCTAAAAAAGTTTTTCATTTTATATTTAAAACAACAGAATTTCGTTTGCTATTTCCTAGCGTTCTTTTTTTAAAAATTTTAAATCCAATTTGATAATATGAAGTATAGTATATCTATATTGTTGTAGTTAGACTCGGTGATAATAGGAAAAACCGAGTTACCCAGGTTCTTAGAAATAGTGGAGATTAAATGAGAATATATTAGAATGACACAATTTAAATAATAATAATAATAATGTAATTTTATTGGACTACTATTTACATTTAAATATTTACAGTTTATATTTAAAGATTAAATATCTTATCAACATATAAAAGCATATTTATAAAACATTGTGCGGCCAGTGGGTCCTGAAGAAGAGATTAAAATGACTCACCCCCTTTGTGTAGCGAATTTCCCTTGGTAGGTCAGTACAGTTGCTGATACACTTTCTTTAGGCTCTCCTTTCATCATCGCATTGCTCCAGTATCACCCCGTCTGTTCCATGTCTCTCATTTGGGTAAGTCTGCTTCACCTCTCCACCAATTTCACTCTATCATCGGGGAACTATATTTCTATCTCATCGAATTCTTGGTTCTCCCATATCTAATCGGGGTCACATAGGTCTCAATCCATATCCCTCGTCGGAGGCTTAGCGTCTTCCTCGGTTCAACTCCTTTATTTTATTGTTGTTGTTGTAGTTCTATCATATCATCATCTGAGAATTCTGAAATCTGAATCAGAATCTGAATACTGAATCTGAATACTTCTCCATCTTCAACTCCTTAACTTTTATTGCACTCATATCTCCTCCCATTTTCTTCTATTGGATATTTTCTTGTATCTCATCGGTGTTAGGCTTCCAGGGAATGGTCAGAAATCTCCCCTCCAAAACCCTTGATTGGCCACACACAAACAAAAAGAGAATATTTTAATTTCATATGGACCACCCATACATCCCAAGGGGAAAATGACCCTGGGATGGAAAACTGCAATAAACTTTAAGTGCATTTTTCGGGTGCCACTTTGAAATATATAGTTTTATTTCTTTATTACCCTTGTCTCTTTATATTACAATTTTTATGTTTCCTTTCTTTTATATTTTACAAAACTACTGCCGAGAGGAATTGTTACAGAATGTATTTACAGTAACATCTGTTTCCTCTGCGGCTCCTTTTATGTCGTTTGCACTACGACATAATCCTCCCCCACTTACAGAAAAAAAAAAAAAAAAACTTGTTTTTTTTTCCTTTTTTTTTTTTAACAATTTAAGCAAAATATATATATGAAGAGTAAATAATAGAAAATTTATCAAAAGTTATCATGAGACTATCAGGCATATAGAATTTGAGAGCCAATCCTTCAACCGTCATGTCTCACAATATTTTACCAACTTATCAAATTTCACATGAATAATCTTACAATTTATATAGTATCATCTTAGTAGATACAGTTCATTGGATTTAAGCATTCATATCAGCATTCCATATTCTATAAAACAGTAAAAACATTTCATTATAAAAAATTTACATATAAGATATTTACAGTCCATGTTAAATATCAGCACAATCGGTAAATGTTCATGAATCACATTGCACATATTCATTTTTTTCATGTTATATACTCAAATAGTTCACATTTCTCTTATAAGTCCATAAGAATACTGTAGATCAATTAAGTACCGTCTATGCAAGAAATATAAATCTATATATAATCATAGTTACGAGTGAGTCATCTCTCTCATTTCCACTGGCCAAATATATTTAACAGAAAGCAAAAATAAGTAAAATTAAAAAAAAAATAAATACAAATACAAGTGAAAAAAAATATATCAGTGAACAACGTATATCCATATGTATATTTTATTAAATCGTGAGATATTTTTAATTTGGTCCCTTTTTTTTTTTTTTTTTTTAAATATTATACAATTATCAATATTTTAAAATTTTCCTGCTTTATTTAACTGCTTTTCACCACAGTTCTCACTTTCTCATTTTGTTAACAATGTTTCTTAAACGCCGTAGTAATATTTGCTTTAATAAATCGAGAACTATCAATAAATAATTAAAAAGTGCAAAAACGCCTGTTCCCCGTAACAATGATGGGAGAAAAAGAGAGTTCTTAGGGGAATCCCCCCCTTACGCTCGCAGGACCCAGGAGTCCAGTTTGGCGAGGGACAACCGGTTTGTTGACCAGTACTTTTGAAGGAAGGAAAGGGGGAAAATTAGCCATTTCCCTTTTTGTCGTTGGAAACACCCTGTCAGAATCGCCGTTTCGCCTGTGTAACAGAGGTAAAGTAAAAATTAACTTTTTTTCTTTTCAGGCTTTATGTAGGTATACCCATTTATTCCTTTCCTTTTCTTAAATTCTCTAACATCCTTTTGCCATTGTAAATTTAGGGCTTATATAAATTTTGTTCATTGTGTCCTATGTTTATGACCTCTCCATCATGACATGTATTCACCCCGTCGCCATTGTTCCTTCTTCCCGCTAAGAGGGACTGACCCTTTCCCGACGCTTTTGTCCTCCGGTGGGGCAAAAGTATTTACTCGTGCTTAGCATAAATGTGAGCGTCGTTCGCTCATTATTTTCAGTCGAGCTGTATTTACTTTTCTAGTATAACTACTTGGGGAAAACCTTGATTCAATAGTCACCACATTTGGTGAATTAATCTTTATGACCTGAAAAGGTCCTGTAAAACGACGACGGAAACGTGTCGATTCATCTAAAAATACCATGTCCCCTATTTTCACCTTAGAAGAACACGCTTTCTTTTTTTGTATTAAATTTTGTGTTGTTTGTGCTTTAATTAGATTTTCCTTAGCCTCTTTCTGAAATGTATTAAATGTTTGAACAGTTTTTTCATAAAATGTATTATAACTCAGAAATTTTTGTGCCTGGGGGTTTATTTCCCAATTATCCGTTAGCAACTTGAGATCTCTCCCGAAAAATAGCTGATTTGGAGTAAATCCAGTAGCTGGATGTATACAATTATTATAAAATGCAGCGTGTAAATTCACCGCTAATTCAAAATCTATTTCATTGCCTAATGACTGTAACGTATTCTTAAGAGATCCATGAATTCGCTCCACCTTACCGTTTGCAGCGGGATGATATGGAGTAGTAAATAAATTTCTAATCTTTAACTGTCGATTTAATTCTCTATGCATTTCTGCCGTAAATTGGCCACCTCTATCTGAAAATATAAACTTGACCTTACCATAAGCGGACATATATTTTAATAATTTTCGAACTATTGTTTCCGTTTTTATATTCGTTACTGGAAATAGTTCGATTCTCCGAGAAAAATTATCTATACAACTAATTACATAGTGTCCTGTCGCAAAACGTCCACAAATATCTACACTTAAAATTTCGCCTGGTTCATTTGGAATAGGTACATTCCCGAATTCTCTTTTCTTTTGTCTGTTTGGCTTAACTTTTCCACATGTTTCACACGAATTCACATAATTTCGGACATGTGCGTACATTCCTCGCCACCAATACTTACTAATTACGCCCTGATAAGTTTTATCAGCTCCTAAATGAGTCATATGGGAAGTCTGAATGGCGTACTTCTGTAAACTTTTCGGTAATATAATTTGGGGTTGTAATTCCTTTTTACCTTTTATTTTCCCTAAATGCATAAGTATACCTGTTGATTTGTCTATATAAAACCGACTTATTTCCTGTTTAAATGGTAGTTTACCTCTATTTAAACCTTCAGTAATTCGACTTATCTCTACATCATCTTTCGCTTTTTCTCTAATATTTGCTAAACTTAATTGTTTCAAATCCATCACTTGCTCATTCCTTATGTTCAACACAAATTTCTCCCTCGACACGCTCTCTGTTCGGTGTTGATTGGCTGGTGCGGTGATGTCCGGCGCCTGTCTCGAAAAGGGGTCCGCTTGACCAACCGCTGCCTGACATCCTCCCTTCTTTCGTGATGATTCACTATATTTCAGCTCTGAATTTGTTTCACGGGAATCCTTTACTCCTGTGATTTTTTTAATATTGCTATTTTTGTTTACTTCTTCATTTGTTACCCTCGAATAATAATCTGCCAATAAATTCCTTTCTCCTGGAATGTGCCTGAATTCATATTCATATTCTGATAAGAACAGTAGCCAACGTGCAATGATAGGAGCGGGGTTCTCTAGTTTAAAGAAATATTTCAGAGGCTTATGGTCAGACAAAATGATAAATTTGCGTCCATACAAATAATCTTTAAATTGTTTTGTTCCCTCTATAATTGCTAAAAGTTCCATTTTTGAGCTCTCATACTTCATTTCCGCTTTACTTAATCGACGTGAAAAATAACGAACAGGCCTTAATATTCCCTCTATTTCTTGGCATAAGATAGCACTAATAGCGGCCTTTGACGCGTCCGTGTTCAAAAAGAAAATTTTGTTTTTCCTTGGCTGAATCATAAAAGGGCTAGATAAAAATATTTCTTTTATTTTTGTAAAAGAAGTTTCACAAGATTTTGAAAATTTAAACTTTTTTCCTCTCTGTAACAGTTCCTCTAAAGGTTGTAAAATTTCTGCACAATTTTTAATAAAAGATCTGTAATAGTTACATATACCTAAAAATTTTCTTAATTGACGTATTGTCCTAGGAACTGGAAAATCATTAATTTTCTGTATATTTTCCTCTATCGGTTGTATACCCTCTGCCGATATTTTATAGCCTAAATAATTGATAGAAGATTTGTAAAATTTACATTTCGTAGGAGAAAGAGTTAGATTAAATAATCGAAGTCTTTTGAAAACTAACTCGATTCTCTTTAGCATTTCTTCAAAATTATTTCCTACCACAATTATATCATCTAAATATGCAAAAACTCCCTCATTATCTAAACCTTTTAACACCTTCTCATTCATCAACTTAGTGAAATAAGCTCCACTGTTTTTCAAGCCGAAAACTAGGCGTGAATATTGGTAATTTCCGAAAATAGATGTAAATGCTAAATATTTCCTTTCTTCTGGTGGAACTCTTAACTGCCAAAACGCATTCGACATATCTAATGTAGTGTAGTATTTGTATCCTGAAATTTTATCTACTAAATCAGAAATCTTTGGAAGTGGAATGGGTAGTAATTCAACAACTGAATTCAACTTCCTCAAATCTAATGCCAATCTATAACCTCCACTCTTCTTTTTGACCATTAAAATTGGTGCGGCCCACAGGCTGTCTGTCTCTTCAATAATCCCGACCTCTTGTAATTCCTGAAGTTGTTTCTTTAATTCAGGTTGCAAGGCAAATGGGACTGGGTATGGCTTAGAATGTTGCGGAGTATTATCGGATACTGAAATTTTTATATTTATTGCATCAGTCTCACCTAATGTTTGTAAATTTACTGAGAAAATATCAAAATATTCAACCAGTAAAGTAACAAGTTTTTCCCTACATTCTTCATTTACATTGTCAAGATTAAAATTTTTGATATTAAATTCTTCTTTCCTTAAGTTTAATGTTTCCGAACTGGCTTTTATCAAATTACATCTACCCTGAATATCTTGTTCTAGCACTTCAATAACATCTATTTCTTTGTTCACATGTCCTAAAGCCATTCTTTTATTTAATGCTACTTTAGCATCACTCAAATTTTCTACGACAACATTTATCTCATTTCCTTTTAACCTTACCAAAGTATTCATTACTCTAATCGGTAATTTAACTTCTCTCGATATAAATAATGCATCTGTATCTGATATTTCAGATTGCACTTTAAGTGTTATTATCTTTTTCTCTTTTGGTTGTAATATTACTTTATTTTTGTTAATACATTTTAAAATATTATAATTTTCATTATATTCAAATTTATTTTCCTCCAACCTAATTATTTCCTTATCAATAGTTATATAATTTTTGTTTCCGCTTACGCATATATTAGCGCTTTTTATAGCTTTGTAACTTAAAATAACATCATAATCCGGAGGAAACTTTTGGTTAGTAACGAAAAAGTTATCTGTTATAGTTTTACCACCTATTTTAAAAGACATTTCTACACAATCATTATAATGAATTTTTTCCCCGGTAATTGTGACGATATTTATTTGCTTAGGAATGCTCTTAACTTTTGTATACTGTTTTATTTTATTGTATTTCAGCTGGGACAGCAGAGACACTGAGGCTCCAGTATCCAATAGAATTCTCGCCGACAGATCCTCCACTTCAAATTCATCCCCCACATTCAACGACTCGTCCACTACAATTCCCCTTACAATCGGTAAGTCCCTTTTATTACATTTTATAGAATTATTTAAAATTCCTGTAGTTTTTATAATTTCATTCTTATGTTTAGTTGTTAAATCAAGAGCCTCGCTATTTAAATTTATTACATCGCTTTTCTTATATTTATTTTGTTCCTCAACTATTACACCGATTTGTGTATTGTTCATAGAAAGCGCCTCTACGCTACTGTATCCCTTCCTATTTTTTTGTTTACTTATTTTGGGAGCTGTTTTCTCCTTTTCGAATTTTCGCTCCACCCCTACTTTCGCCGTCTGTAGCCCAATGGCTGAGGATTTTCGCCTTGGGCTTGCGAGTTTAAAGCTCTGTCGTTCCCCCCAAATTGGTCACTCCTTCGCTGATTCGGACTTGTAAATCTACTACCCCAATTAAAATTTTCGTTATTATTTCTATAACGTTTTTCCGCTTGGTTTTTGGAGAAATTCATTTTTGAAAAATTTTCATTTAATTTCTTTAAATGAAAGCAATTTGCGGCAAAATGCCCTGCCTTTCCACAAAACAAACATTGTCTCTCCCTATCAACATTAACATTTCCACGCCTTATATTATTTGCGGTTTCAGTTTTTTTTTTAATTATCGAATTTACTGAATTTACTCTTAACTTAACATAAAGGGATGCTGCATGTTGCACATCACTGGCAAGTTTCACAGCCTCTTCAAATGTTTGGGGATTTTTCAAAATGACTTCTTTTTGTAATTCTGGGAGAAGACCCTCAATAAATCTCGATAGGAGTAATTTATCAAACATATCTTTACTTTCTCTGTTGATAATCTGGGGAACACCGATAAAGCGACTACCTGCTCGCCTGATACGTTCAGCAAACGTCTTTGCTGATTCCTGCTCAAACATTTGCGTAGTTGATAACTGTAAATTTGATTCAATTAACGATTGCTTTTCACTAAAATGCTCTAAAAATTTTTCTTTTATATTTTCAAAAGAGGTTTCTCTTTGTAATTGAATATCTTCAATCAAAAATCTCTTCGCTGCGCCTATCAATTTGGATTTTAAAATTGTAATTTTTTCAAAATCACCCCAGTTTGCCAATGAAGCTACACTTTCGAATTGGTTAAACCAAAATTCGCACGATTCTTTATCACCTTCGAAATTTGATATTAATTGAATCATTGCCATATTAGCTTGCGAATGTGTACTATTATCATCGAGATTAGGATCTAAATTCTGAACTCTATATCTAGGCATATTAATCATTCAAATAATTACAATAATATTGAATATCTAAATATTGTAACTTTTTTTTTTTTTTTTTTAAAGTATACTATACATATGCATATACTACTACAATAATAAATATTTACTTGAATTGTTACTCACAGATATTTCAGATACATCAGATATTTAACAAACAATTGTATAACCAATACTTTTATCAATATTATTTATAATTTGTATCATTATATATACATATTTATTATACTCTTCAACAGTCTCATACATATATATATTCATAATATTTGTTGAATATTGTACCCATATATTCTATCTTTTAAAATACTTTTAAATTACAGTTATCCAAGCATTCAATATTTTACGTTTAAAATTTATTCATTTATAATTTCAGAATTATTAACTCTTAATTCGTTTCTCAAAATTATTCTAAAAGTTCTCTAACTCCAATTATTTCTTCCTTCAAAATTTTCTTCAATGATACCAAATTTAAGGACAATACAATCAAAAAAAATTTTTTTTTTTTTTTTTTTTAAAAGTACCGGCTTTATAATATTTAATTTTAAATAACACACAGTATCAAAATAATTTCCTAAGTACAAAGTTTAAAAACAACAGTCTCGACATCCAATTATTGTACAAGGTATTGAAATTGCAAAGAGCCACGGTACCAAATATATGTCCTAGGTATCAAAATTGAAAAATAGTCACGGCACCAATTTGTTGTAGTTAGACTCGGTGATAATAGGAAAAACCGAGTTACCCAGGTTCTTAGAAATAGTGGAGATTAAATGAGAATATATTAGAATGACACAATTTAAATAATAATAATAATAATGTAATTTTATTGGACTACTATTTACATTTAAATATTTACAGTTTATATTTAAAGATTAAATATCTTATCAACATATAAAAGCATATTTATAAAACATTGTGCGGCCAGTGGGTCCTGAAGAAGAGATTAAAATGACTCACCCCCTTTGTGTAGCGAATTTCCCTTGGTAGGTCAGTACAGTTGCTGATACACTTTCTTTAGGCTCTCCTTTCATCATCGCATTGCTCCAGTATCACCCCGTCTGTTCCATGTCTCTCATTTGGGTAAGTCTGCTTCACCTCTCCACCAATTTCACTCTATCATCGGGGAACTATATTTCTATCTCATCGAATTCTTGGTTCTCCCATATCTAATCGGGGTCACATAGGTCTCAATCCATATCCCTCGTCGGAGGCTTAGCGTCTTCCTCGGTTCAACTCCTTTATTTTATTGTTGTTGTTGTAGTTCTATCATATCATCATCTGAGAATTCTGAAATCTGAATCAGAATCTGAATACTGAATCTGAATACTGAATCTGAATACTTCTCCATCTTCAACTCCTTAACTTTTATTGCACTCATATCTCCTCCCATTTTCTTCTATTGGATATTTTCTTGTATCTCATCGGTGTTAGGCTTCCAGGGAATGGTCAGAAATCTCCCCTCCAAAACCCTTGATTGGCCACACACAAACAAAAAGAGAATATTTTAATTTCATATGGACCACCCATACATCCCAAGGGGAAAATGACCCTGGGATGGAAAACTGCAATAAACTTTAAGTGCATTTTTCGGGTGCCACTTTGAAATATATAGTTTTATTTCTTTATTACCCTTGTCTCTTTATATTACAATTTTTATGTTTCCTTTCTTTTATATTTTACAAAACTACTGCCGAGAGGAATTGTTACAGAATGTATTTACAGTAACATCTGTTTCCTCTGCGGCTCCTTTTATGTCGTTTGCACTACGACATATATAAACTAATTCTTCGTTCCAAAGTTATATGCCCCTTCTATGTTACAAAACTAAATTCGTAAACATAAATATTTTTTAATATTGATTTTGGATTTCCAACTTTCTCAAGACTTCGAATTTCACTGAATTTCTTTATTAAAATGTATATCATCAACAATATTCCAATATTTTAATATGATGGAGAATAGTAACTTTTAATTTCCTGTAAAATCTCTACTGATGCCGGGTAGCATTTTCAGTTAATACATAATCTTAATTTAAAAAACAAATGTGTTTTCCTTTGCCTAGTTATTTTACAGTATTCATTCTTTGGGATGAAGAATGAATATATATAATTTCTTTAAATTAAAATCTTTTTGTTGTTCTATACTACTTCATTTTATCAATTCTTCTTTATATTTCTGTTTTTTAAATAAGAAAAGCTTTTTTTAAGTAAAACCTTATTTAAATGTCCATTAATAATGGAAGTTTCTATTTTGAAATTGAATGATACAGGAAGACAAATCGAAATTTAATATAGATTTTCAATGAGTGAAATTTGTCAGTAATCCAAATATGTCACTTAATTATACAATGAAACGTTTATTAATTTATTAATACTATATGGTATCTGAGATAAAAAATAAACATACTTAATGAAATTAACTGACAGTTTAAATAGAATATAAGTATAACGTTAACATGATTAAACATTTTATAGAATTAAAGGTCAATGAAAACAAATGAAAGGTCATAAAAAAGACACTACAAAAATATTCTTTTTTAACTGTAGATCAACATGATGCAACATCAAAATAGCAATAAGCAAGAACTATATGCCACGTGATCTGCATGACTTACTCAGAATAAAAGATATGCTGACTATTTTTAAAGATAGTTTTTTTAAATGCAACTAAAAATGATATTGTTCATCGAAGGAATATCAGAATCCTAACGACTTATGAATAGCATTACCAACAGTATTATTTTTATCATAAGTGCAAATAATTATTATAAAAAATTTGTCTTCTTAAGTGAATCCACGGGAATCCATAGATAATCCATCTGATAACAGAAACCTTAATGTTTTTACCGTAATTTATCAGAAATAATCCTTTAGTTCTATGGTATCTCTTTTAAGAGTTTTATCAAAATCCCTAATCAAATAACAGCATTATACTTGAAAAGGAGCAAAATCGTAATATATGTCATTTTTTGGATAAAAATTTTATTAATACAAAAGAAATCCGCGTCCTTAACTCTTTCTAAATATAAGATAAAAACCTTATTCTGAATTTTTTATTTCTACCGCAAAGACAAGAATACAAACTGAGCATTTTAGGTATAAAAACGCACAGCTATATTTTTTAGAAAATCTAAAGCTTCATAAAAAAAAATTAATCGTACTTAAAATGATCAAGTCAGAGATTTTTTATTCAAAAACAAAAATTTTATGCTTTACAGTTCATTCTAAAAATGATTATAAATCACAATGCCACTGCATGTGAGTGTGTTTGTGACACGTGATATTATCGAAAAATTAAAAAAGTGGGATACTCATAACATTATAAAATGATCACTGAAAGCAAAAGGAAGTATACTAAATGGGTTTTTAAAAATATAAATTTTGGAATTTTATGGTGAAAAAAATACCCGGTAAAATACTCATATCTTTGATAAATGGTTCATTATATTATGCAAACATAGGGTATTTTACGTTATTTTTACATAAATTTATCATTAAAATAATTTTTCAGAAACACTTTAGACTTCAGAAAAAATTAATAACAAAAGTATGCAAATATTAAACACTACAAATACAGAAAATATCCTTCCTTATGAACTTTTTAAAAGATATTTCTAATTCATTTAGTTATTATTTCTAATTTGTTTAGTTATTATGGAACTGAGAATAGGAAAATCTAATTTTGGTACATAAAATTAAGATTTTCTTACTATATTGAAAAAAATGTAGAATATTAAGAATATTGTGAATTTTTATTCGTTTATTTTATTATTACAATAGATATAAAGCAATATCCAGTGGTAGGAAATGCAAAAAATACTTTTTTAAATTTACGTCTGACCAGACGGAATCATCTGCAACATAAAATGCATTTAAAATATATACGATATATATTTTCGGGGGAAAATGCTACTGAAGTGTCAGCTATAAAGCTAAAAAATACGAAATTGGAAACTTTCCTGAAAAAGAAGACGATAGCAAAAGCTGGGATTCGAAAGATTTCATATAGCTATATACGTTTGAAATTTAGTTTCCAAACCATTTGTATTCCATCATTCACAAAATAAACTAGTTTTAAATTGTTACATTTCGTTCGCTATAGAAAAAATCTACATTGTTAAAATGTATCTTGATTTCAGTGACATATTTCGTTTCCTATTCTTTATGATCCGAAAGAAATTCTTTTATTTATACTACTTTGATACACGAAAACACTGATTGTTACCAATGTTTTTAAAGAATAAGATTTAAATATTTTAACCATTTCATTTTAAAATTAAATTCACAAGACAAATTTTCAAAGCTATTTTAAATGTATCGTATATGTATTTACTTTGAGACTTATATCTGTAAAGAAAAGTTGTTTATAACAAGTTCTTTACTTATCTTACAAATTATTTGAAATATTGGCAATATATTTAACTAAATTAATGCTCTGAAATGGAACAAAATTAAAACCTTGTTATATTTCAAAGCTTTTGATAATTTTAAAATCAAATAAAGAAATACTTAACTTTTAAAGATAACATTACAAATAAGTTTATTTTAGTTTGAAATTACTAATGAAATTAAAATGTTATCTAGATTTAAATTAATACACCAACATAAGATTATGGAAAAATAACAATATTGGAAAACATAAACTTATCGTTTCTGGATCAAGCACTAAAGCCTTCGGATATCAAATCTCCAAATTATATAATACAATATATCACATAACACAAGTAATTACAATATTACAATATACAGTACAAAATAGTATATTATATATAGTACAAACAAAAGTAATAAAGAATTTCAATGACTTAGTTCATTCTAAAAGGGAAGCAGCTTTAAAATTGACAAAAATTGAAATGGAAAGTGTTGAAATTAGTATAAAAAGTGATAACTTAGAATGATTAGGCTTGAATGATATTTAGTGATTAAACAAATTATCCTAGATATTTTAAAAGGCAAGCAATATTGCAGCTACAATTTACGGACTATTATAAATATGTTGAAAAATAAGTTTGTGTTGTTGTATGAATCTCATTCATTTGAAAAAGAAAAAAATTATGCAGCGTTTGCAAGAAAACGCTTAAATGCCACAGACTATCCAACAGCTTGAATAACTTTTTTTACTCCAATCAGAGCACATTTGAGGTTCATTCTTCACATTACAACAAAAGTATTTGAACAGTGTTCTAATAATAAAGGGTGTATATCATCCATTGGCCACTCTACTGCCCCAACCTGAACCCGGTATTAAACATGTGACACATATTTGCGAAAATAACATCTGTAAATGAATGCCAGTGGAAATTTATTACTATGTTTAAAAAATGATTTCGTGGTCAAATGAGTAAATGTCTAAAATAAATTTATTGAAGAAAATAGATTCATGGATTCATGAACTGATTCCGAAACAATGGTGTAAATTGTATAATTATTGAATGCTAATTTGGTGCTTAATTCATGAACCAATTTTTTTTTTGAATGAATATTTTTCTGATTGTTATTTTTCTTAGAAATTTCCATGGCTTGAATATAATTTAGGTATCGTCTTTTCATTACATAAACTTATATAGTTTATAAAATAATATTTGAACACAATGAAACCTATTTTGGTAACAAAAGTTTCATTTTCATTAGAGGATAAATCATTTCGATACACTCAAAGTTATAGTTAAATTTGAAAATTTTTATTATATCATTTAACATACAATTTTTCCGCATATTGTTAGCAGTTTAAAGTAGGACAAATTTAAAACAAAAGGAACGAGGGTGTGTTAGCTCGAGAACCTTCTCAAACTATCATTTTTTTATGATTTCCTAGTGGGATTTAAGCAGAGATTCAGTTGGGCAAGTGACTGGAGAATCAGTAGTGAGCACTTATGAATCAGTCGTGCACTCATAAGTGCAAGTTATGTCTAATTCATTCTTGTTTATAAGCAGAAATGCATTAGACATCACTTACACTTACATTTACAATTAGTATCATGATTAAGCACATGCATTTAATATAATGTACAAATTTGAAACTCCTTTAGTTATTTACTTTAGTATGAAAATTAAACTTTTTTGAGGAATGCGTTTCCATTTCTGTTTCAATTTGTACATACAATTTGTCAATGTATTGGTACATATGTGTCAAATTTTGTCTTAAGCATTATTGCTAACGAAACTCAAGATTAACTATTAATTTTCATAATAATCCTACTTACAAGTATCCTACACAAGGACAATAAATATTTATAATTAGCTTGAATTTAAAAAGTAATTTCAGAGTTTGAGAGTCATATAGAAAATATAATTTTCTATGGAAACAAATAACAGTACAACTTTTATTTTTAATTTTTCCTCTTTGTTAGAGCGTATCGATGTATGAAAAATAACTCTAATGAAATTTTATCAAAGAATAATTTCTGAAAGGTATGAATAAGGCCTTAAGAACATCAGTAGCATTTTTTGAATAACTTATTAAAATAATGACTTAAAAAGTCAAGAGAAAAATCTCATGAAGCATGACTCGAAGATATAAACTTCACAAGATATTTTAATATTCATTAAATTACGCTATGTAAGCAGGAAGCTATGACATGTTTGCTTTTCTTTTAGAAACTTGAAAGAATTAGTTAAACTTCTCAATCTAAAATAATTTGTTTGATAAATAAAAGTTGGAAGGAATAAATACAGAAGAACAATAGAAACAAAACAAGGCACTTCATGAAAGGAAGATTCGCCAGCAAAGTGACTGAGACGGTGATAAAGCATAACAGTAATTTGCATTATAATTGTTCAATCTAGTGAATAAAGCATAGCTTCAAGTGCTGTAAAATCATTGAAAAGGAAGGAGTTATATTCTTGAAAGATCATTTACATCCATGACGTAAGCTGGAGGTCTCTTAATTTGCCGGTGGTATGATCATCATTTTCTCGATGTGGGATAATTATTTCAATTTGTTGTACTTATAAATAAATTATACATGTTGATTTTGAAAGTGTTAAGCTGAATACGGTCAAGTATGAATCTATGTCCCAAGCATATCAACAAAATAAAACTTTTCAAATACATAATACTCAGATTTAATAAAAAATATTTCCATTTTTATAATAAGTAACTTATTTATTATTTGTAGCAGAAAAATTTATAAATAGGAATTAACTTTGTTTAACTGATGAACTATCATCAATTAATAAACTGTAAGAAATTAGATTGTTTGGTTGAATATACCAATAAGATATTTATCAAACAATTGTGATAGGCAAATAAAACAACAAATGTGATGTTTGTTTTTTTTTTGTATAAACTAAATATGCATTATTTCTTAATTTTCAATTTAACATCAATTCAAATTTCGTTTTTGTTTATAAATGTTTAAAATTTTCTTTGTCTTTGTACAATATCATGATGATTTCTCCTAATTTTATTAGCATTCTAATTTAATTTTATAATTATTTGAATAGTTTTAAATTGTTTTTCTTTTTTAAGTTAACTTTCATATTTTATAATTTAAGTAATCAAAAATACTGAGATAATTTTAAGTAGGAAAAAGTAAGCTCTTGTTAATTCAATAATAAATATATTGAGCATATTATTCCTAATAAGAAATGTCAACATTTTCTTTAATATTGTGTAAGCAAATATTTTATTTAACTTTTCATAGTCTTTCAAAATAATAGTGACGCTATCAATTAATTTCTAACAGTAAATTATAATAATTATATCAATTATTTATTAATTTAGAACTAAGCGTTATGAATCATTGCAGTTATATAAATCCTTAAAAATAAATAAAATCATTAAAAGTCCTTCAACGTTTCATTTTTTGTCTATTTCAAATTATGCACATATGATAATTT
The DNA here is from genome assembly GCA_026290005.1 of Latrodectus geometricus. Classification (NCBI taxonomy): domain Eukaryota; kingdom Metazoa; phylum Arthropoda; class Arachnida; order Araneae; family Theridiidae; genus Latrodectus; species Latrodectus geometricus. The sequence continues at coordinate 82,549 of JAPDSC010112627.1, read as the reverse complement.
CATGGAAACTGAAGACGTTATGTTGCAGACATAAAAGCTACAGTTAATTTAAATTTATTTTCTCATTTAAATTATTCAAGATTTGATTTGATTATAATTTTTTGTAACATTGTTAAAAATCTTTAAGCGCACACTTTATTTTCTTCACAATTTATTTTTCCATTGAACAATAGCTTTTTTATTGTTCTTTATTAAAAAAAGTGAAACTTTGATTAAATGTAAAAAATAAATATATATTTTATATTAAATACATCTTAACTAATGAATATGTAAAAAAAAATTCCTGAGAAGTGTCAAATTATAAAATCGCATTTTTTTAAACTTTATAATTTATAATAATTATGCTATAAGTAATTAAATCAAATAACATGAAAAACATTATAACTGATAACGCTTATTTCAAACATTAAAATAACAAATTATCTATTTTTGCAGCTTTTTTTTTTAAAAAAAATCAGGAATAAAGTAAACATCTAAAACAATAAGTCAGTGCATTTCAATATCCATCCATGAAAAATATATTAGCATTTTGAAGTTCATGGCACAATTTATTAATTTAATTATTGTACTTTTTCTTTGAAGCTGGTGAACTAATATCCTTTGCTTGAAATGCTTAAAGTAATGACCAGTGCATGATAATAAAGATTTATTAAATTTATTATTTAAATCCTAAACAAAAATGCTTACATTATTATTGATGTTAAAATAATTAATCTTAGCATACTAATTTTATAATAAAAAAGCAAAATTTAAATATAATTGTGGTTCATATTTTAATAGCATATTAAATACCAATTTATTTAAGAAAATAAGAAAAGTGATTTTTTCAGTTCCCCTTTGAAGTTTGAGATTAAAATGATTAACGTGACTATTTACTTTTTACCAAGTTAACAGAGGAGAAACAAATTCTTCCAAGAAATCCTTTTTTAATACCAAGAAATCTAATATTTTAAGAAATCAAGATAAAAAAGCATAATGTAATATAAGTTCCATGCAAATAATGTAATGAAAGTAAATAAGGGATACTTACATGGTTACTTACATGGTTTATAAAAAAACCTCTCCCTGCATTCCCTTATTTAACTTTCATAAATGTTTTGTTCTTTGTAAATTATTACCTGTGCAATACTATGAATGAATGTTTCATAAATATGAATTTTATTGGGTGATACATTAATTAAAAACACATAAATTTATTCTACTTTCTATAAAGTATATTTTCTATTAAATTACACACGAATAAATACGTTGATCAATGTTAAAATTTTGTGACTTTTATGTTAAAATTGTCATTAGAAAATAAAATTTTCTTACTATAGTTTTTCCATATCTAGTAAATTTTTAAAAACATCTAAAATAATATGTTGTTTGAAAAATTTAAACTTTAATTATGTTCCTTCCATTTTTCTTACTAGCCAAAGGAAGAAATAATCGAAAAACTTAAAAAGACATCTTAATCAAGTTTTAAACTAAGATGTAATTGATTATAATTAAGATATTTACTTTTGTTCAATTTCAGCTAAGTAATTACATTTTGTAATTAGTTTTTCAGATTAATGAATGTGCTTATTTCTAGGTTAAACATAATTTTAATTTAGATAATACCTATTCCAAAACTTAAATGGGTTACTTTAATAATATTTACAAGTTTTAAAACACATACTGATTTTCTATTTGAAGTTAAGGGTGCCATAAAATGAATAGTTATGGTTTTGTTCTTCATACTGTTGTGCTAGAAATATATATTTATCAATCCTAATGAATTTAACAAACATTTAAGATAAGACTATCAACATCTGAGGGCAAGAAATTAGTTGCCATTTAGATTAAAGAGTCGCTACAGCATAAAAAAACTAATTATAAATTAACATAATATATAATGGGTTTTGAAACTAAAAGTGTTACCATGAAAAAAATAAATAATTAGCTAAAATTTTTACTTTAACTCAGTAATTTGTTTAACACTATGATAAGTGATATGCTAATCATTCATGAAATTACGTTCTTTTTTTACTTTTATATATTATGACCTTTATAATTGTTTTTAGTAGAATAATATAATATATTTGAACTTATTTATTCAGAAATTAAATAAGAAAAATTCTAAGAAGAATCTTTGATAAATCAAGCCAATATATAAAACACAATATCTGATCATTTCACTGAAAGATGTATATTTGAAGTACATATATTTTACAATATTTCATTACACAAAAAAATATGCTATTACTGTTATAATTTAAAATGATTTGTAACTCAAATACAATTAATTAATAATAATAAAAGATTCCTATTACTTTACATACTACGCGTATTTTATAAATTTAAGACATAATAAATAATTTAAAAGTAACGTGCTTAGATTTTGATATAAAATTTCTAGTTATTCTAATTAAACAATATGAAATTTAATACTAAAATAAGTTAACAATTTAAAAAGAGATATTCAAATTTTTATTTAAAATAATGATCCAAATATACATTTGACACAATCATTTGAAATAAAAATTTGAAGCTTTTCTCCAATTTATTCCATGAAAAACATTAATTCTTAGTAATATTTAAACGCAGTCTAATGAAACTTATTGAGTGTTCATTAGACTATGCATATCACTTTCACCAATGTCTAAAAATATTATTTAAATTCTTTTTGGATTACAATCCAAAAGCATACTCAGAGTTTCCAAAGGCAAAATAATAAATTCTGATGAAAAAATTTTAAAAAAGATAAATCACATTTTTAATGATTTTATTTTAAAAATAAAAACACTTTAATGTATAACGCCCGGCTATTAGAATTTTTTCCTTTTAGCATAACAAGGGACTGAAGTAATGGTACCTTAACTAATGGGTTACTCTGTGGGTGTGCTATCATACCATCGGAAGTGGATCTTCCGGATTTCAAAGCAGAGAACAAGCAGAAGGCTTCCAAAAGTATCATTTCCCATGGAGGATATTGCGACCATAACATTATTTAAGTTTTCTCAGCCATCATTAGCGAACACAATGGATCTTCGATTGGGCCGATATTTAAAATTTCAACCCGATGATGTTAAGAATCAACGCCCTAATCAATTAATTCACGTTGGTCATATTTTAAAAAATATTTCATTTTATTCTACGTGTGTGTGTTAATCAGCTTTTTATCTAAAGGAACAACTTTCTTTAAGCCCATCAGAAATTTTAAAAAGTAATGAAATTCCATGCTTAATGTGTGTCCTATTTTTAATAAACTTTCAAATCAATGTGCCAATGGGACTTGAAATTTTATTTACTAGCCAGATTATATTTCTGAATATATTTATGCAAATCTATATTTTTTCTGAAGATCCTTCGTTTTTCAGATTTTGTTTTCCTCTTAAATATACATCAATTCCAAGTAATTAATCAAATATATTAAAAAATTTACAAAAAAAATAAGAATGTCATAAATAAAATTTGTTTATTAGTATGCATAATGTAGTGAGTAATTTCTGTCATTAATATAGAATGACATATATTCTGTAAAAATTTCTAACAGATTTTAAAATTACAAAATATAAATTTGTTTTTTTTATATATCTTTGGTACCAATTATTATGGAATGATGTATATTAATATATCTAGGGTCTAAATTTAAAAATCACAAACTAAATCAAAAATCTTCCGTGGTAATATTACTATCTTATATTGTCCTCAAAAAGTAATAGGTGTTATCGAAATAATAAGTTAGGATTTTTTTATTTTGATTGATTGAGAAAATTTGGAAATAAAACAATTCTGTCAATTGAATTACTTATGGATAGTTTCTAAGTACAATAATATATTCCTTGATTTCTGTTTTCAAGTTTATATACTATAATTATCAATTCAACAAAACCTTTATATACCAGAAATAAAACTTTCAAAATCAAAGCATGTATTTTAAGGGTATTGTAGGAGCACTTACTTTTTAATAACAAATATTTTTATTGACATAGAATTCTTAAAAGTATAATTTTTCATACTTCCATGAAAAATAAATAAGTATATATAAGCCACTCAATCATTGGGATTTTCTAATTAAAGGCTTATCTATTTTTCACGAGTTGTATATGTGTGTCAACAATTATATATAATTAGTAAAAAAATTATTTCTTTTTTTAAATTTTACAACATTTTTTCAGCTTACTAAGAAAAAATACATAATTTGTCTTGTTATACTTATATTTATATAGTCAATTAACAAAATCGCTATTCTTGGAGATTACTGTTCATATTAATTCCATAAGACTTATTGGAAAAATTGCATTAATAAATCTACTATTATTTACTTACAGACAATATTAGAAAGTTAACTCCAGCATCAAATTTAATAGATGAGCCTTAAATAGTAGAGAAAAATTTCCAAGAGTGTTCAAATAAGAGTTGAGTGTAAATAAATACATATTCAAAGTACTGAAAGGCAGTGTATAGTATTTTCAATTAAATGACTATTAAAAAAAAAACTTTTTTTCACTGCCATGAGGAAATACATATAATATAATAAAAATAAATTTAAACAAATAAGAGCAGTGAAAATTCTTGTAATTCAATACTTTCAATTTTAAGTGATGTCATCAATTGCACTTTTAAGTGCTTAAGCATTCATTAGATGAAGTTAAAAAAAATCGGATTTATAATGCTATTTTAGTAAGTATCAATACTTATGCCTCAAAATACAAATCCCTTCATTTTATTTTAAAATTTTATTAAATATAGGTTTAACAAACATTATTAAAAATAGTTAAGATTATTTTTTTCACTAATCATCAACTTAGGTATATATTATAGAATTAAATCACAATTATACAAATGCTTGCTTAATTAACAGATTAATATTTTTGTTGACGTGCCAACTGCGCCTGAGCTCAACTTTAAAGCGCCAAAGTAAAAATGCAGAGATCACTTGTTGAAAATATCTCTCGTAACGACACCCACAATATTTTAGTAAAACTCCTGTGTTAATGTGATTGTTTCCTATTTTGTATTATTTGTGAAATAAATGTTGTTGCTGTTGTCTAAAACAGCTGGTCCGTCTTATTTTCTTGGAAGTTAAACTGAACTATCGACAAATTTATTTAAGTATTCACTTCAAATAAATCATTTAATTTCCTCTCTTCATTTTTACAATATATAACGCATGAGATCAATAGTTATGGATTATTGTATTTATTGTTCTTCAGCAAAGTGAAGCATCGCTTGACACCGGTAGCGATTGTGGAAGGGGGGTCATATTCTTTTTCAATGAGTTTCTGGAGCTCCGTGACTTGCAGACATGGAACGACTTTAATGTGGAACGACGAAAGCCCTTCCGCTAGTATAGGGTGAATGGGAAAAGGAGGATTTAAGATTACCTGTGATCTCGTCCCCTGCCTTAGGCTCAAAATTAAGTGCCGCTTGGTGATATGCGAGAATTGTAAATCCTTAAATCTTAAAGTAAAATACGGGATAGGCCAGCACCGTATATATATATATATATATATATATATATATATATATATATATGCCTTCTATATATAAGTGATGACTTCGAACTATGTTGCAGTGATTTCGAACCTTGTCAATCAATATTTATATACTCTTGGTTTCATAATCATGTGATTAATTTTTATTATATTTTTAATTTTTTTTGAGTATAACAGAAATCAAACAATTAAAATTCTTCTAATTTGCATTGTTTATTTATGTTTACAAATGGATGACGATTTTTTATGAAAGAAGCAATGTGATTTATGATAAGTGTACTATTTGCAATTAAGAAATTTAAAACTGAAAGCAAGATGTGCTAAAGGAATAAATCATTGTATAAAAACAACAATACATCTAATATTAAATAAATAAAAAATATAAAATTTTATACAGCCTATCTATATAAGAGCTTTAATCTAATGTATATTATGTCAGAAATAATTATAAATATTGGATATAAATATCGTCTACCATTATAATGAATATTCAAAAGTTAACTTCAGTTCAAAATAAAAATAATAAACTTGTTATTGATTAAAAGCATTAAACTAACTATAACTAGATAAAACTTAAAAGAAAATGATTATTGAAAACTTGTAAATTGTTGCGTAAAAAGAATTACTAATCAAATAACAATGCTTAATTTAATCACGTAATTCAATGACTACTTAAATAAACATCCTACTCTCTAATATAAGAAGCACAAAAGATCTGACAAGAATTTTAATTAATTCATTTAAATTTCTTATCCTAAAGCACTCATTTCCATTTGTACTTCTCAGTAAAATTTATTAATTGAAATATAAGAATTATTTGTATTGAAAACATTTTGTAAAATACCTAGTTCTGTAAAATATCAAATTCCAATTATTATATTATTTGCAATAAGCATCAGCTTAACAAACATAAATTTATGAAAAAATGAAAATTGAAATTTATTACATACTTTCGAATGTCATTTAAGTGCATGTAAATAATTTTAAAAAATCAAATTATTTAAAAACAAAAAAATAGATTTAAGGCATTCCATTAGAAATTTAAATTCAAATATATCAGTTACATTCTCCGGTGTTTTAAAAATATAATATATTGTAATTAACAGTCAGAGAAATATGGAAACTTGCATAATCTTTAAAGACTGTAACCACAGCTTAGAATTATATATTCTACTTTAATTTCTTTTTGTCTTGTTGTTTTTACTGATGACAATTAGAAACGCCAAGCCTGCCAGTCAAGAGACAAGGCAATTGAAGTCAGAAAGAGAGCAACTTTTGTTATTGAATAGAGCACCCTCAAACGAAGGTGGAAGTATGACTTTTGGCTCATAGATAGCAGCACCATCTGAATCTTCCAATTTAGAGGTTGAAACCAGTGAAGATCCATAGCCTGACTCCAACCAACCCCAAAGGAATTAATTTGGAATGGGAATATGAAGGACATTGCGACCCGACAAACTTTACGTGAACAGTCGCCATTAGTGAACACGACGTATCTTCGGCTAAGCCAGCTAAATACCACTTATTACAAAATACACTGATTACAATAAACAAATTAAGAACCAAAAGCAAAATTACAGTTTTTTTTCTAGAAATTAACCATTGCGCAAAGAAACAATACATTTATTAAATGGGTGTGTGATACTAAATAGTATTTAACATTTGACTGAAATTCCTTAGTTCATATATAATATGTATGACACTGATACTTCTAAATCGGGCAATAAATATTGGAAATAATCTTGGTAAATCTCGAATTTCAATTTTTAATAATAGTGCTTAGATTATAATTGTTACTCATACATTCGATTGAGGGACGTCTTTGCGTATTTGTTGTGAAATGTTGTGAAGTTCTAGAAATTAATAACAGTTAAAATTAAATGCAAAACCTTACATCTAAATCAAAGATGAAACTATATATTTTACTTTCATTGATAGAAATTATGTTATAAGCTAAACGAAGTAAGTCTAATTGTCTTATTTTTCACTACTTTACAATTAAAAATTAATTTTATGGATTGGTATTTTCTTTCGTTGTACAAGAATGAGGTTCTTTCAAAATTATCTGTCACACTATATTTGCCGGAAAAACGTGAAAACTCATTAAAATGATGAATTACTGAATGTATGAGTTTTTAAACAAATTAAATGTAATGAATACATTTTGATGATACATTCTAAATTAAAAATATAAAAAAAATTATAATTTAATTGCGTATTATTCAAATACAGTCGCAAAAGAATGTTTTAAATATGTCTGTAATATAATGTTCAATATGGGACAGGTTTAAATTTAAATATATATTTTATAAGTTTAGAAAGTTGTAATAAATATTTTTTTCCTACTGATACTAGTTAATAAGTCAAAAATTTAACAGTCCGGTTATTTGAAGTCCTTAAATATACATATTGTAAAGTTTATTTTTCGTCACAGTGTGCACTTTAGTGAAAAGACTTAAATTACATTTTAATCTAAGCTAACTTTGTATTATGGTTATATGATGAAATACCCAACAAAATAAAATATAATCTTTACCATAACAGAGAAACAATGCTTAATTCTTTATTAATCCTAAAATAAAATATAAGTACTGATGAACACAAGAAATATTTGTTATTCTGATATTCATTAAACATCTACAACAATATTTGTTATTTAAAAAGAAAATGATATAAATTCTATCCTGTGATTTTCAAATTATACTATATTGAAAAATATATATGAAATAAAACATAGCAATTATTAATATAACCATGCAAACTAATTGTTAACAAAGTCGGTAAAAAACATTTATCTTACATTCCCAAAGAAGAAAAGATTGAGTTCTCAAAATTACAAATTTTATTATAATGAAAATTACATAATTTAATAATAAATGCTGTTTTGTAATCTGAAGTATTTATACAAAACTACAATAACACCGTTTCAAGTTAAAAATATTTTAAATGTGTGAGTACAAGTTATATACGTATATTTTCTTCAAAAAACATTTTCCAATTATGAATACAGTATTTTCAAATAGAGCGTGGAAATTTACGTTTTTACAAATAATATTAGTTTTATCCCCACATGCAGAACATGAAACGTTTTTTTTTTTAATTGGACATGAAGAATTTATGTAAAAAATACCATTTTTTATATTTTTAATTAATGTGTATCATTTGATTTAATTTGTAATCATTAAAAATTAAAAAATTAATGATGATATAAACGTGTTAATTTTTTGAATTAAAAATTAAAAAATATAATTATTTAACTGAACAAATCAACAAACAAGTTTCTATAAAAAGCATTTTGCAAAATTGTTATCAGCACTACAAAATAGCTTGTATTTCCTTAGTGTTTATATATAGAGAAAATTTAAGAAATTTGTAACTTAGGCACTATACACTGAACTAATCACGCATTTTAAAATGGCAAGTTTTTAAAAATGTGTAATGAATAAATTGCAAAATAAGTACCATTATGAAAAAACTATTAGAAATTCAATTTTGTTTCAATAAATTTTACATCATTTTATATAACTATATTTTATAAATCATAAAATAGTAAACTTATAAAATATCATTCATGAACAGATACGAAATATTCTTATCAGCGAGATTCAAACAATATATATCATCGTAAAATTCTATAAAAACTTTCTGTAAAATAATATTTTATTAACAATAAAAATCCTCTACCAATAAAAATCTTGATTTTGTATAGAAGATCAAGAAAATATTTAATTATGAAAATTCAACTATGCGATACTAAATATGAGAATTTTTCACATTTATGATTTAATAACAATGATGCTTAGAAAAAAAGTTTTAGAATAGTTTACTGTTTACGAAAATCTGAATACTCGATCAAGTTTCAAAATAATAAATCCTGAACCTCAGAATTAAAAATAATACTCAATATGAAAAAGTTAACATAAGCAAAAGTAATGAAAAATTATAGAGGTATGTTTAATTTTTAAATAGCATCTATTTTTACATTAAAATGTTACTTATTTTTAATGCCTAGCAGTTTTCAAAATTATCAAATATTAAGAAAGATAAATATCATACTTTTGTGCCAAAATATAAATGTTATACTGATAAGGGTTGCAAGAATATCTTTCAATAAAAAAGAACTCGTAAATAATGAAGTATCATGCGATATTTGGTCTCTAATCTTTGATATATAATCTCAAAACCATGAGAAATCTGCAGGGGATCCTAAAAAAGGACGTATCGCCGTATCGTAAAAGAGTAGGATGAGTGCTTTCTTGAAAATTGCAATTTCGTTAAATGACTCCATAATAATTCAAAAACAACGTGATAAATTTTGAAAGTTTCCTTCTTAGCTGGTAAGTATGACAGACATAAATGAAAGCAGGCTTTCGTATTGAATAGGATGTGATTATTGAAGAATGTAAATAGGTATTATAAGAACATTATCAGTATAAAAACTGAGTTTCTTTATGCATCAAATATGATTTTTAGTAATATAAATAACTATATAAATCATTAAGTAAAAAATCATAGCAGGAAATTCAAAATTTATGACTCAAAATTCAGACTAATTAGAATTCACATATAAATTGAAACTTAAGTCTTAACTAAATAAGTTTTAATTTATTAATAAGGATATTCAATTAATATAACATAGATAATTATATTAAATTAAGGTAATTTAATAAAAATATAAATTGTAAAATTCTTTCTTTTAAATATAGCTTGAAATTAGATGACACATTTTTTTAACTTTCAGTGAACGTTTTTACTTAATTATTGCTAGGAAAATATTTAAGTTATTATCATTCAATTTTCCTTTAATAAAATCTTAATTTATTAAAAAACTGGAATATTTAAAAATTTTAATTTCGGAAGCTTAAAAAATATTGTTAATGCATTTTCTACCTTAATATGCAATACTAAAATAAAATCAAACTTAATAAACTATATAGATATTAATTTTATTTATAAGTTATTAACATTTAAAATTAATCTACTATAAAAACAAAATGAAACTTGGATTAAATAAAATTACTAAAACACGTGATTAGCATTATGAGCATTTTCTGAGAGGTTTTCACTAAAGAATGAATATAAAACTTTTGGTATTATTCATTCGCTTATTCAACACTGTTGTAAGTTCAGGAGGGAATTTCTCTTTTCTGTCTCTCATAATGCAATGTAAACTTATGTTTCTGTATAATAACTGATCGTCTGAATATTCTCATTCTCTCTTAATTTGTAAAAACAGTTTACAATCACAATGTATCTCCTAAGCAAAAGAGTCTAAAATCCTGCTTGATTTTGTCGCTCAACGATCTTTTGTTTTTATACAAGAAAGCTATTTAGACTAAGATCTACAGCTTAAAATGGATTCTGAACTGCAACAAACATCCATACTCAAGGTGGAATTCAAACCCACGAACTATTGAACCGAAGACAAGAGCTCTAACCAATCGGCTGCCAGCTCAGTTTTGTGTAAATTAAAGCAAAAAAATAAAGATTCTCTAATAAGTACTTGTTTCATGCATTAATTGTTTTTTATTTAAATGCTAAAGACAATGTGTAGTTGCGGTTATTTCATTAATTTTTTATTTTTGAATTTCTAACGTATTGTATCGTTTTATTCCCTTGTTACAAATTAATTTGCGTCTGCATTTTTAATAAAAAGTATCTTTGAAATTGTAAGTTTCTTGGTGTAATTTTTGATTTATTCATTTCTAATACCAGTGATCACAATAACATGACTTGAATCTTATGTATATGATGTTGGAACTAATATTTGGCAAAGTAATGCATTGATCGGGAGGTACCTTGTTCGATACCAATTCAGCCGAAAACTATCGCACTGAGGGGTTCCGTACATGATAAAACTTCTATGAGGTTCAATGTATCTCTCTTGATGTAACATGGCGTGAAGAAATAGCGAGCACTCTTGATCATAATACAATGGTATTAGATGGTTGGTTCTATTTAGAGGTTTCAGTACGCAGAAACATGCATCTGGAAATGTATAGCAGTAACCTAACAAATAATCAAGTAAGCAAGAGTGTCGTTCTTGTTTCTGGAAACTTGAGCTTTCGATATCTGACTATTGTTCTATCTTCCAAGCGGAATTACTTTACATTAATCTTGTTGTTAAAGATGCCAAAGACATGCCTTTTAAATTTTTTTTAATTTGAAGTGACTCGATGCCCTCCCTTCTGGCTCTGTAAGGTGTAACAAGTTGTATAAAACTCATTGTAGAAGTCTAGACTTCTATTCATATGTGCAATATTAAAAATATCTCCTTCCGTTTCTCTCGTGTTAAGGGTCACAGTGATGTGAAAAATCAGATTTCTTGCCAAATCTTCTTTATTACTTTCAAATAAACTCAATACCAGTTTTCCCAAGTCCTTCTTTAACTCCATTGCCCGAAAGAACATCATCACAAAATTGAACTCAAGTTTTGTTTCTTCTCCCAATTGTAAGTGGACTAATTCTTTTTTGCCTTCAGTTTTCTGCAGACTTCACTGGTTCCGTACTGACTTTAAAATTACTCTATTCTTCACCGGGCATGGGAAATTCAATAGCTACCTCCATCGTTTCCATATCAAAAACAGTGACATGTGTATCTTCAACTTTGGGATTGACAATTCTTCTCACATTCTTCTTGAATGCTCATTTGTCTCACAGGAAAAGAATGAACTACGTAAAGACTTAAATAACAGATAGCCCCCAACTTTGTTGGACCAAGTGAAAAAGAGACTTATGTGTTTTTTAAAAAAAATGTATCCATTCTGTAATTTCACTTTTCCTTTTTTTCTTTTATATCTTGTTTTTTCTCTCTTGTAATTTTTTTTTTCATCTTATGATTTATCTTTCAGATATTATGTAGAACATTTGATGTACTTTCGGGGCTTCTGTGCTATTCCTTGGTGCACAGGGAGATAATTTTGCTCTCTCAAATTTAAAAAAAAAAAATTCATTCTTGTCTTATCTGTCAGGAACTTAAATCTTTTTTTAACATACGTTTTAATAGCACTCAACATCTTGAGAATTATTTATTTTTTATACCTTCAAAATATTCTCAATTTCTACTTTCCATTCTTCTTCTCCGATTTTTTATTGATTTATTTTATGTTGAGATAATTGTCTATTTATAATAATTTTACGTTTACATCAACTCAAGATCAATATTCTACATTTAATTCAATTAAATAATTTATTATTATAATTATAATGACAATAATCTTTAAGATTACAATAAGTGCATTTAGGTTAATTATAAATTGGTAATTCTAATAATTCCAATCTTTGAATTATTTTGATGTAAAGTATTTACATATTCAAAACATTTTATCTTTCTTATTTTCATGCTTTCAGGCAAATATGATAGCTTGTCTATATTAGATACATTTATCTTCCTAATAAATGTAAATAGAAAAATATTGTTCCATCGCTTCACAAGTGTTTATAGTAATGTATGAGTTAATTATTGTTGATCGAAATTTCAATCTAGAAACATTTTATTTATTATAATAATGAATAAAGCTTACTTATATTTGTTTATTAACTATGGAGCTATAGAAGGTTGAAAATATTGATTCTCTTCAAATGATATTATTGTTTATTCAAATGTCTGAAACTATTGTTAAATATGTCTCTTCATAAGTGTGTTATTTCTTAAATTATTAATTAAACCATTAATTTACTTACTAATATTGGTAAGATTTTATTGTATACAAACTGACGTACTTGAAAGATACATCTATTAACCAACATTGGCTAATCATTGCTAAAACACAACATTTTTATGCGAAATGACTAAGTTTTTACTATTTTTACATGTAAAAAGTAAAATAATCAAACATTAATGAATAATTCTTTTGTATTTTTATGTAAATGTGATACATAAATTAAATTTTCTGATTGTATACTTTTTGATGAACTGTGAAAGCCTAAAAGTAAATGAAAAACATGCTAGGGGAAAATTGTGTTTGAAAATTATCTTCTATTCCTCTGATTTTTATGAGTTAATTACTAAAAGTGACAAGAAAATACAAGAAAATTTGTTTTTCGATACGTTTACGTATTCTTACTAAGATATTTTAAACATGTTTTTAAATTACGATGCAATTGCTTATAATTGAGAGTTTGCAAAGTTATTTAAATTTTTTGCTTCATAATTACATTTTGTAATTAGTTTTGTGGATCAGTAGGTATGCCTATTTGTCTTATTAAGCATTTTCTTAAATTAGATAATAACCTACAACAAAACTTAAGACTGATTACTTCATCAATATTATCAGATTTTAAAATTTCGCATAAGTGCCGACATAAGACGCAGATAATTTGTATTTTTCTTCAAATATTTTACTAAAGAATTGCAGAAAAAAACTTGAATATTGAATTTAATGTGTCTGTAGTATTTATAATTTTTTCTTAATACAATTTATATTAAAGCTATATAATTTGTATAACTTTAGATGTTTGTTGAATATAACCTGCATAACTATAATTTATAAAAAAACTTGAAATAAAATTAATCATTAATTCATTGAAAATAACAATATGGAAAAGCTTTAAGGAATAATTAATTGAGAAACATTTGTTTTGTGGTAAATTTATATCTTCCTTTAACATGTTAGAAATACATTGTTTTTTTATTTTTAAAATATAATTAATAAGCACAAAAGAATTTAGAAAGTTTTAATTGTATCAGATATATAAATGGTTTTGACATAAAAATTACGTATCTTCTATGAAAATAAATAAAATATTATATAAATATTTAATATTTTAATTTTCAAATCATTAATGTAAAAGATAAGAAATTATTTAGTATATTATATGTATATCAAAGAAAAGAAAAAAATTAATTTAACATAGAATAATTAGAAATTGGAATGGTTTTTAAGAACTGTAATATTTTATTTTGAAAGAAAAAAGCTGAAACTAATACATAAATTTCAAAACACATATTAACGAGATAAACTATATGCAGATCAATATTGAAGAATCCATTCATAAATCCTCGTCTATGATTCATATCAATTTTTTTAGACAATACTAGTTTCAGAAGATATATAATAATTATCTATAAGACTTCATCAAATTATTAACTAAATAAGAAGAACAGAAGTAAATTTTATTTTGCACAGATTATTAAACTTTTCTTTTTAATAATAACCCATCAGCTAGCAACCTTTTCAACTTCATGTTATAAAATTTGGAATAATGCCTGTTTAATTTTTAGAATTTATTAAATATGTGAAGATCTAAAATATTTTTGAAAATTTTTCAGATTGTTTCTATTTTAATATTTTATTAAGAACAAAAAATATAAATTTTAATATATATTATTATTTATAAATTATAATTTATGCACATAAAAGAATTTTAATAAGCAACATAATACTATATTTTAATTTTGGAGTACAGATTTTTATATTAGATACAAAGATAGACGATACAAATGTCATTCAGATTTACTTATTGGAAATATTAATAGCCGTTGATTGCATTTCACTTTATTTTGAAGATAATTTATGTATACCCATTATACATTTATGTTTTCTTTAGTTATTAAGCTAAAATATGAATTTATAAGGCATATATCAATAAGAAATATAGATTATTAATTGGATTAATAAAAAATAAAATAAATGCGTGGTATATTCTACAATTGATTTCATTCAAGTGTGATAATTTTCTTAACTGAAAATTGTTATAGATGTTAACTTAACTACATCTAATAACTGCAGGCCCCAGTGGCCTTGTTGGTTAGTTGTTTTCGTTACCAAAAGGTGGCGAGTTTGAATCCCGGCTTTGCCGAAGATCTGTCGTGTTAATGGCAACTTCGACACGTAAAATATGTCGGGTCTCAATGTCCTCCATGTTCCCATTACAAATTAAAACCTCTGGGGGTGGTTAGAGCCAAGCTATGAGTCTTCATTGGTTTCAATCTCTAAGTTGGAAGATTCAGATGGTGCTGCCATCTATGAGCCATAAGTCGTACTTCCACCTATAAATTTATTAATATATAATGAAGTTAGTATTTAAGTTGCCGGTACTTAAACAGTAAATCATTAAGGGGATAGGCCAATTGA
Organism: Latrodectus geometricus; assembly: GCA_026290005.1. Lineage (NCBI taxonomy): Eukaryota > Metazoa > Arthropoda > Arachnida > Araneae > Theridiidae > Latrodectus > Latrodectus geometricus. Next base: position 67,008 of record JAPDSC010112627.1, on the reverse strand, counting down.
AAGCATTCAAATACATATGAAAAACTACATTTTATTCATTAGAAAATATGTGATGTATTCTTTATTTAATACTTTACAACACTTAAATTTTTTTTTAATCATTTGTGATAATGCTGTAAATTTAATCATTAAAAGTTATTTTTATCTAACTATTTCCCAAATGAAAGAAGTATTTGTTTTTTCAAAAGGGAAAGCACTTCAAAAAAAGACACTCAAAACTCATTTCTGAAAACAAAATAATTAGAATTCCTTTATTTAAAAGAAAATCTGACTTGCTTAAAAGAGAGTTGTTCTTTTTGAAGGAGAATAAAACTATATTAATACTTATGGAATATCAGAAATAATTATTTAAATAAAATCAATCGAAAACTTAATGAAAAAAGTGACTAAACACTTTTCATGATGTGCAATTTGTTCTTCATTGAAATCTAACGTTTTCCCTTAGGTAATTCTAAATATGATTTTTATCACATTGAAATATTTTCAGAGAAATACTTTTAGGTATTGCTTTAAGCAATATTCATTTTTGCCATCATTAAATTTTATTTAAATGTCCCTATGAATAAATATTTTTTATGGGATAAATTGAAGAAAAGCTATAAATTTGCATTTTAAATAAATATATGAAAAACAAATTTGGGATTTTTTTTAAAGAAAGTGTTTGAAGTTATCTTCACATATTACTTGCGTATCTTAATTAGAAATTCTTTATCATCTTAATACAAAAATATAGCAATGAATGCCTAAAACTAAGCACAATTTTTATATATATTTGTTATTTTTAAATTTGCAGTTTCTTAAAATTGCATAGATTTTAGAAAAATAATCAGACTTTTAACATTTTTATTTTATAGCATTTTTTGTATTTACTTTACAAATTGTTTCAGTTTGCGATTATAGCTTCAATTCTTTTTTATATAAGAAAATATTGTAAAAATTATGTGAATTGTGCAACTATAAAGAATAACACACTCTTACAGAGATAGTTAGTTTATTTCCTAAAAAACATACGCCATAATACATAAAACAAAAATTAAACAAAGAAAAAAATAAAAAGTGTTCAACTCGTAATTGACTTTCTCTCATTCAACCCATCGTCAATAGTTCTCACTTGGTCACTCTCTTGCCTTTTACGAGCGACAATCTTAAAATGACCACTCAAGAAGGTTTGGTTGTCACTCACCCGTCTTCTTTTCTACACGAGGATTAACTAAACAAGAACTTATTAAAGTGAATTCCTAGCTATGGTAAATTTTAAAATCTGAATGAATCCATAAATCTTGAATTGAAGACAAAGAAGACTAACCATATTACGGATAGCTTGGTAACATTCAAACAACATTCAGAACACCTAATAAGATGAGATAAGTTAAAGAAGAACTGTTCTTTTAATTATATTATCTTATTAGGTGTCTTGAAATGAAATAATCCTATTTTGATTAAAAAAAAAAGTTCAGTGGTTTATCAAAATTTTTGTATTTTTTTCGAATTGCGATTCTAATAATCTCAGATTCATTATTTAATTTCATTCAAAAAATATTTATAAATACTTTAACAATTTATTAATGTGTATGTTCTTTTACAGATAAAAATTGCTGCTAAGCGATACATAAAATAATCAGAAAAAGCATTTTAGTAAATTATTCTCATTTCTTTATGAATCTGTTCGCTTTCCGAATTTTGTTATGTGTTTAACTCTATTAATTTCATAGTCCATAATAACTAATGTTAATACGTAACAATATACTTTCTTATGTTTCTATATTTCTTTATCTAGAACAGCATTTAAATATTTGCTTTCAAATTTTATTGATCCTATTTTAAATACTAATTAAACTTATAAGTATTGACAAATTTTTACAATAGTGTTAAGAATATATTCTAACTTCTCATTTAAAGACATTCCAAAATTATTTGCAAATAAATTATGTCCTACCTACAGGCACATTTTTTTTCAATAAATTGCCATAAAATTTTCTGTTTAATTCATTTTCGAATTATTTTCTTGATCTTTCTCTTATTTAGAACATTTAGAGTGGTATACGACAACTATTTATAAATGGTTTTCAACTTCCCATCACAAATGGAATTAATCTTGTGACAAAGTCTGTGAAGACATATGAGAAAATTTAACTATCAATACTACCCAAGTGGATTTTTTTTAATCAGTAATGTGAAAATATTTTATTAATTCCATGTATAAAACTAATATTCATAACTATAATACAAGTAAATTCATATCTCATTCTTTCGTATATAAAAGTCTCAAATCAGTCTTAAAATGTCAATTTTCTTTGATTTAATTGAATTTGAATTGTTAAAATTTATTTCTCATTTATGTCTTTAACATCTAAAAAATTTTACTATAGTCTATCAATTTATTCTTTGTATAGCAATTATTTTGTTATAATTTAAACACATAATTAGCGTTTTGCAAGCAAGGTAAACATAATTATTTATTGAAATATATATTTTCCATAAAATTCTAAGCTTTGTGTTTTTATTTTTCAGATTTTTTATTATTAGTAAGCAAATAGGTAAACAAAATAGAAAAATTACAAAGTTAATAGAAATAATGACAGATTAAAACACTTGTCCATTAATACTTATACGAAATAGATAATTTCTTACATTTCATTAATCTGTTAAATTTATATAATTCCATCTTAACTACACATGTTCAAATAGCATTCTTAATCTTATTCAATAATTACGATTTTTATTATGGTTCTCATAGCTTAAAGTTACATTGTTAATTATTTATTAAAAGTATATGTAAATATTTTTTTCCCTTAAACAATTGAGGATTTTTTTTCCTTTATTCATTTTTTTTTTACAAATGATCTTATTCTGTTATTTAATGACATCATATTATTTCTTTCAAAATGGAAAATGTATGTTAGACTTCATACTTACAAATATTTTTGTTTAATAACTTTGCAATAATATTCGAATGATGTCGACGTTGATATAGCAATACTTACTTACATTCAATATTCCTGATTGCTTTTTTGTTCTTCAAATAAACAATATATTCAGTAATTTGCTCACGTAGTTTGTTTTTAAATTTTCTCTACATTTGGTTTTTTTTAAATAAGTGAGGCTTAATCTTTTAAAAAATATATCTCTTGTCCTTCAAATTGTCAACATAATTATTAATCTCAGAAGAACTTATTTACTTAAAATTCAATGTGTATGACTTCATTATAATAATTACAACTTTATTTCATAAAGCTGCAATCTGTTTTCATAAAGACTCATAAAGTAATTTTAGAATCGCAGTAGTCTGGTTCATAAAGCGTCATTTTCGTGACCGAGATGACGATAAGGCATTCTGTATCTGATTTAAAAAAAATAATCATTGTGTTTACATAATGAATAAAGCATATGAATATTTTACAATTAAAATGAATATTTTACTATTTGACTGTAGTACAAAGCTATCAGATTATTGCCAGTGTTTCTTACAACTTTTTGTATTAGATATGCATCCTGAAACGTATTTCTAAAAACAAAGAAAAAACGTTTTAGATTACAAAAAATTCATTAGTATTAAAATAATATTCTATAAAATAATTGGAAATATGTAATTTAAGTTACTAAATTTGAATTTGTACAAAATAATTAAATAATTGGTTATTTGATAGAAAATTAATATGATAAGTATAATCTACATAAATTTATCTACTTATTTTTATCTGATATAAAACGAAAAAAGTATTAACTAATTTACAATTAAACTGTGTGGTGAGTATTTATGTTATAGCTTTAAATTAATGTTCAAGAATGTAAGATGATCAAGTATTATTAAATCAATTTAAATATTATTTAAATTGATTAACTGGAATAAATTAATACTGGTCATTATATATAATTACTTAAATATTTTAGGGATTGTATATATAAAATAAATTATTTTAAATATAATAATCAATATATCAAAATGTGTTTTGCAAATTGAAGCTGAAATTATATCATTCCTCATTTTTAATTATTGTGCTGCTTTCAACATACATAAATATCTCTAAGTACTATGTAATAGTATTTTTAATTTTTAAGTTTACCATTTAGATTTTCCTTATCAATAAACTTCATTCGAATTAAGTATTTATAATTGAAGCATTTCTCAGACTTTTTTTACATAAATTTATTTGTTTAATAAAAATATATTTTATTAGATTAACAGTATTTATAATAAAAGCCCTAATTGTTTAAGTGAAAAATAATCATGTATTATAAGGTATTCAACCGCAGTGTGATTTTACAATTAAAGTCTTATCCATCCATTAAGGATTGTAATTTTCCACAACTATATTACATATTTGTTGCAAGAATTAATTCTCAGAATTCCTACCAACATCCCTTCAGTTTAATAAGAAAAATTACTACCTAATTTGTCATGGTACACTTAAGTAATTATATAGTCACTTAACAAAATTACTATTCTTGGAAATTACTTTCCTCGCAGTTTTATAGTTTCCGGGAAAGTATCCGTCCTCCTTATGACATTCTGCAAACTCCACAGAATGGTTAAATTAAAAGCCATACATTCACATGAAGATTTGCTTTAGAAAGATTGCGTTAATAAATCTAATTCTGTCTACTATTTGACAGAATATTCAAAAATTAATCCAGTAACAAATTCAATGGATAGAATAAGCTTTAAAATGTATAATGAAATTTCAAAGAAAATGGTTTTACAAAAACTGTTAAAATTTTGTGTAAAGAAGTATTTAAAGTTACTATGTAGAAAACAATATTATAATTAAATGTATATATAAAGAGATACCTGGATTTTACTAACATAAAGAGATTTGGCAAGAATAATTTAAAATATGAACTCATCTAATTTATTTTATATTTAATCACATATTTCTTATTTTTAATAATTTTACCATTATATATTTTTTTTGAAGTGAAAAAAATGTAACTTAAGATTTTGGTTTCTATTAACTGTATTGGTTTCTAAAACAAGAATTCCATCATTTTGATTCAATAACTTAATTTATTAAATATCGGTTTTAGAATCATGTTTTCTTTAAAAAACATAATTTCTTCCTGTTTTACTTTTTGAGGTCATACCTGATATTTCTGTGGCTCGTAAATATAAGGGGTAAAATGGGAAATTTTTAAATTTCAATGTTTAAGCCATCATGACAAAATTGAAACTAGGTTTCTTATACCTGTCTTCATTAAGATACCTGTCTTCATTCGAGTAACATATGTTTGCTACGAAATATTGCCAAAGCAAAATATTAATTGATTGGAGAATTTTTTTTCTTAAATATACATACTAATGAGAAGAAAATATTGTAAGAAGAATATTGCTTTAAAAATATTCATAAGACACTATGAGAGATGGGAGAAGTTTCTGAAATATTAATAAAAAAATATTTTCAACATGCACTATTTAATAGTTTATTGCTGAAATAAGTGTATTTTCAGTGAACAATATGATATTAGAAATGTACCAACTCAATAAATTGAAAATCCTTGACATATTCATTGTTCGCTTTTTAATTCATAACTCTTCAGAAAAAGAACAATGTAAGTTACATTCTAATGACCTAACTTTTCATAATAAAGGGTATGATCAACTTTTCTATTTTTAATTTAAATGTGGTAAAATGAAAAAAATATTATTTTCATTTTATCACATTTTGCAGATGAAATATACACTGGTTTTCAAAACATATGTAAAATCTTAAAGAATTAAGTCATACATGCTTTCAGAAAATGTATTTTGCAATTGGTATAATGAAAAGGCAATTCAAAGTAGAAAGATGACATAACACGGTTTCAGTAGAAATATAGTTTAAATAAATAAACTAAGAAATGAGATTTTTTTTCCTTCAAAGAATTTCCAAATGGTTAAAAGTGTTAACTTTTAAATAATTTACTTATCTGAGACATATTTGACTCACGTGAGATATTATTTAAAAATGTATTTGAAAGTATTATTTATAACATAAAAATTTTTAATTTATATCGTTTTTATGTCTTTAATTAGATGTGCAATATACATATTGTTTGAAATGTCATTTAAATTTATTTTCCATTAACAGGATTATTATATAATTTTTATCAATACGGTTTTATGTAACATTTAAAAAATATTAATTCTTAATGCCGTAACATTGATCAGAATTAGATTTTAGTAAAATTCTATATGACATATATGTATACATATATATTAAAAGTACAATTAACATTAAACAAAAGATTGTATTTTCTGGGTATTCCAATAATTCCATATAATTCATCTACGAAAAACATACAAATTACTAACATTACGATACTGAGTTTATTGCTAAACATGTGTTGAATAAATTGTAAAATCTATATCAATATGAAGCAAAGTTGAATATAATGAAGTGTGTTTCAATTTCTTGACAGTATATTTTTCATTAATAATATTACACATTAAATCTAGTTTTTATAGGCTTTATAGGTCCTAAATTAATGAGCTTATAAAATGGCTTCCAGAAATATACAAATTACCCATATCAACAATTAAATTTCAATAATATATAATCAATCCTTATAAAACTTTTCCTATTATATTATCACAAAATATAACTTCTCTACTTAGAAAAATTTTGGCTTCGCATAGGAGACAAGGAAAAACAACATTTTGTTTGGATTTAAAAAGTAATTAGTTTGATACGCAAAGTAAGAATTTGTTACATTTAATCATAATGATAAGGCTGATAAATTTCAGATTAATATATTGTTAGTAGATATCTAAATACTCGATCAATTTTCGACAACAAAACTTGATTATATGAGCTTAAAATAACATTTAATAAAGAATTGTTAATATGAGTATATTTTAGTGTAAAAATTATCTAATCTTTTTCTGTTTAATTTTTTAAATCATCCATTTTTATGTCATACAATGAGATTTATAATGCCACTACATTTCTTTAAAGTTATTGCTTTAGAATTAGATATAAAAATAATAGTAATTATGTTTTCGTAAAAAGAAAAGCATAAATATTAAATTGTTAAGGATAGAAAATCTTTCAAAACAACTTCTTGGGAAGCCATGTATCATGAAATATTTCGTCTCTAGTCTTTGATATACACTCTCGAAACCATGAAATCTGAAGAAGAACATAAAAAAAGACGTTTCTCTATAACGTAAAAGTGTAAGAAGAGTGCTTTCATGAAAATTGCAATTTCGTTAAATGACTCAACAATAACTCTAAGGCAACATGACAAATCGGGAAAGCAATTCTCTTCGTAGTTAAAGTATTGGCAAATATGAAAAATGAAATGGATATGAGATTTACCTTTTGAATAGAGATATCATTTATTTTATAAAAAAAAGCAAATATGTATTATAAGAAATGGTTTCAAAATAAACACTGGTTTATTTTGAAATACATTATTTGTTATTTATAAACGTTAAAATATGAACCAATAATTGTCACAATTATTATGAGAATTGAAAAGAAATTTTAAATGATTGCTTTAATTTTAGTTTGATATTAAAATTTTACACATAACTACTTCTAAATGTAGTATGATTTTGTGTATTAATAGAAATCTAAATTCAGGTTTAAAAAAATTATAATTTAAAAATAACAATATTCTTTCAAAAATGCAATTTAATTTTTTGTAATAGAATATGGTAACTGTAAGTAATATCATTTGCAAAATAATTGTTCTAACTTATTAACGTAGTTTACAAGAGAAACATAATATTACTTCAACTTTCTGCCTAATGTTTCTTACAGTTATCTCTATAAGAATATTTAATTTTTATTTCATTCGATGGATTTCTATGGTTCAAAAATTGCAATTGTCAAAATTTTAATTCCGAAAAATTGTTAAATCATTTCATATATAAGTATGTTTTACAACAATAAAAAATTATATATATATATATATATATATATATATATATATATATATATATATATATATATATATATATATATATATATATATAATATTATACTTATATAATATATTTATATTTCGACTGAACAGTTAAAAATGCATTCTTTTTCAGAAGGTGAATAGTATCTTCCACAAAAAATGTTTAGTTTTATCAATCTTTTGGTATGTTCTAATCTATATATGAATTGAATGACCTTATAATGTATGATATACTTGAACTTTTATAAAAACATCAAAAGAATGCTTACGAATGGGAAAAATTGCTTATAAACCATTTAGCTTTCAATCAAGCATTTCAAATCAGAAACATTGATTAATTGAGTTAGTCAGTAATTCCCCAGATTTTCAGGAATTTGATATCCGTGTCCAAATTTGTTTTTAATTTAGCTTATGAATTATACTTTCTGTTAAAGTAATTGTACATTTTTTAGCATTCCTTTCATGTTGGAGTATAAATTAATGTGGTCTCAAAGATATTAAGGTGTTGCGAAAAAAAGATTATCTAAAAGTATACCAAAATTTATATAATGTCACAGATAAATGTCATAAAAATATTATTTAGAGATGTTAAAGTGTATTTTACTGGATTAGCCTTTCGTAACAATTTATTGCCTTAAAAAGCTAATAGTAAGCTAGTTAACGTAAAAAATATTTCATCAAACAGAGGAAATATAAAGGAATTTCTCGAGATGAAATTAAATCTTCATCTTTAAGAAACATTTGCCCCTCTAGATCTATTGTTGAGTTATAAACTACTTAAAAATCTAGTAAATGATGCAAACTACAAATAAAGCTGAAATTTTAAGATTGATTCTTCATTTTTGATTGCTGAACTTTTGATGGTTTTAATAGAGTATTGATCTTTCACAGTATAAAGTGACTTAGAAAACATTTTAAAGAAATTTTTGCATCCCTAATAATGACAGAGATTGTGGTTGGGTACTTTAATTTTTATAAGTTATAAAAAAAACCAAAGGCTTCGTGACTCAGGTATAGAGAATTAAAGAAACTATTAACGGATATAGCTATCCTTACCAATCATTGCATGGAGTAAAATATGTGGTTTTGGTCTTATTGCATAGAAATGATTTCTGTCTGTATCAATGAAGCTTACTTGTCATGAATATAAGAACTACATGGTTCTCATCAACAACAGAAAATGTTCTACAATATTTCCTTTAGTATAAATAATATCACTTTTAAATTCAAAATAGAAGTTATAGCAAGCTGCTATTTCAATACATACCTTTGAGTTTCCGTATTCTTATACTGTATCTTTTACCCGATATTTAAATGGAAACAATAGAAAATACTGTTAAAAAATCATAAAGAATATTTCCAGTATTTTAATTCTAATCATTATTATCCGTAAATTATGACGAATAATAAAGTCACAAGTTAAAAAAAGACCCAAAATTTGCGATTTAATTTACATTATCCAAAAAGAAGATATGTTTCATAAGATTGTTAATGAGTTCTAAAACAACCACACTATATATCTATTTGAAAAATACATGAACTTTGCATTTTTTAATTACAGTAACTAATGGAACAGGCAGTATTGTTAGTTTCGTTGTATGAGAATCAATAATGGCTGCTAAGATTCATCCACAATTTAGATGATACCTCGGAAACCAAAGAACACTTAGATTAGAAGTTTTGTATGATTTTGAACATGAAAATATTTACTAACTGTTAATTTCTCATAATATGAAAAACAATAAAGCTTTTATAAGGAAACAAGATTAAGTTTGCAATCCCAATCGTTAGACGATTAATAATTATTTCACAATTAAATTAAACTAAGTATTAAATACTTTTATTCAAAACTCAAAAAATGTTCCTAACAATACTCATTGCATTGGTCTTGCAAACCATAGAGAAAGAAACAATATAACTACGAACATTCCGTTTCGTACTTAAGATTTTATTTATGAAAAAGTAGAATAAAAAAGAAACTAATTTATATTTTTCATAAGAAATCAATCAGTATACATTTTCGTTACCAAAAGATAGTTTATAATACTTATGAAGTTAATTTCACTTAAAAACTAATCAAACATATTAATTCTTTTGAAATGTTTTGGAATTATAATAAAAGTTGCATGAATAAAAGTTTTTGAAAAAGCTCCACTTCATTTTGCATACCAAGTGTAAAATTAATCTTTCGAACGAAAATAAAAAATGTAAATACAAAATATGTATAAACATATTTTGAATAACAAAAACATCACCAGTGTCATGTAAAGTAATTTAAAAAATTCTGTATGAAAAAAATTACATTGCTTCATTCAAGAAAATAAGGATTGCAAAAGTTGTCACCAAAAAATTTCAAATTATCTCTGCTTAATCCTCCTTTGCAGAAATAAGCAATTACCCTAATTTCAAACATCCACCGCTTTACTTTCGGGATTAAATCCCAAGCGCCTCATTGTCGAAGGAGACAGCAATCTTCATGGGCTAAGCAAGGAACTTAATTCTTCAGTTAACGAAGTTTCACTAAATAAAGGAATGTAATGTTTATCTTATTAATTGATTTAAGCACGAAATTAAAACACTCCTTTGTTTCTTAATTATAACATTATTTATCTACGAATGCATAAATTATGTTTGTTTAATATTAACAATTTTTTTCTAGGAATTCGATAATTTACAATAAACAAATAAATATGAAATTTAGTTTTTATGTAAAAAATATACCAAATTTAAATTTATCCTGCGTGAAATATTTTTTTATAAATAAATATGGTTTTAAGAAAAATAAATTTTTTACACATTTATAAACAATAGTTATCGTTATTACTTAAAATAATAATTTGATTTAATTGTTCTTTCAAGAGCTAAATCATGCGAACTTATAAATTTAAGTGAATTCTAATCTACTGCAATCATCCATTCAAGGTTGGGATAACTGATTTAATAATTGCTGAATTGTGAAGACTAAAGCTCTAATCATCCATATTCCAGTTTAGTCTTAGAGAAGAATGTTAAAAAAACATATTTAAAATAACAAGACAATTTTTCTTTCATCTTGTATAAAACAAAAGAAATTTTTTGTAATAAAATATCAGAAATATTTTCTATAAGAAGGAAAACACATATCTTAAGCAAATATACTAACATATTTAGATGCAAAATTAATTTAAGTATGAAAATAAAAAATAATACCAATTTTAATTTAGTTCATACTTCATTTCACAAAACCACTTCAAAAATCCTCACCCAAGGTGTGAATCGAGCTCATGAATTGTTGAATTGAAGACAAGAATGCTAACCATTCAGCTCAAAAATAAAAATGGGTATAGATCATTTCTGCTTTCTACACATCCATGGGGGTATGTCTTTTGGAGTCTTTCGATCAAGCTTCCCTTGCAAATTATAAGAAATATGAAATCATAATTTTTTTTTTTTTTGAAAATTTAATGAGGATTACAAACGTCTAATTGTTCCATAGAATTTACTTAAATATTTTACCCAACAATACTCGTACATTTAATAGTGAATTTAACTTTGATTATCCATAAATGAAAAATAATCTAATTAAATAAATTATGGTAATATTTTTATTTTTAAGAATGAGTATAATATATTGCTTTCATTTTACTCTAAGATCAAGAAGTATTTAAAGTATTTGTTTTCTAGTTTTATTATATTTGATTCAATCTGTATCTTGCATTTTAATGTTTTAAACGGCATATAGATACGCAGAAACAGGAATTTTAAAAAATCACAAAAATTATTTATCTGTCTAAAAAATTATGATCTTATTTATTTTCAGTTCAAATGTATATAATTTATCCAATAATACAAATATAACTGGATAATTGTTTGATATAAACTGCAAAAATAATGTGCTTAAAAGAATTTGAAACCTAAGAGATGGTAATTTAAAAATTTTTCTCTATACGTATCAATCAACAGTTCAAATGAAGATACCTGTGCTTGAAAATCATAAACGTTGTCAATTTTAAACAATATAAATAAAGATTTCAAGACTTTTTTATCATTACTTTCTTTGCATTTTGTACATAAATATATTATGCAAAAATCTTATTCTTTCTTATCCCATTTGGTCAACGAGTATAAATCCTTTTGCTTTCAAACAATAAATAAATACATCAGAATAAGAGAGCAACAGCTTTTTCAAACAATATATTAAACAGAAGTGGATTCAGTTATGCTTAATTTTTGGGAAAAGGAATAAAGTTTTAAGTTTCGACAATTGAGCATGACTTTCTTAGTAAGTATTCAAAAAATTTTAGACTTCCACCTTAGAATACAAGATGATCATTGAAAAAAAACAACAATAATCTGTAACTTGTCTTAATCATAGCAACATTAGTATGGTAAAATCAAACCAATTTCATCAAAAAAATCATAAGTGTTTTTTTCCGAAATACGAACGATGTAAAGGAAGACCTTAGTGGAGTAGCTTAGTGACTTAAGTCAAATTAGAATTTAACCTAAGTAAAGTTTCCAGAAAAATATACATTTACTATAAGTAGAACTCTCAAGGTTATTTTTTGCAATCCTGTGTACGATTTCGCTTTCTTAAATAGCCACTATCGATAAACGGCTCCTATCAATAAATATTTTAATTTTATATTAAGTAATTTAATTTTAAGCAATATTCGCATTCGAGCAATTGTCACTCTGTTACTGCATTTCTGCCACTCAACTAGGGGCTGTTCTGTTCAGCGTTCAGAATTGTTTGACATAGTTTTAGACACAGTAACTTAAAAGTTGTTTTACTCAGTATATATATTTGTCTAACTTTTTAGTATGTATTTTAATTTTTTTTTAATTAAAAAACTAAAATCTGTAAGATTGTTTGTCATTTAAAATCAGTTTGTTTGAAAATTTTATTAAATATATTCTGTTCCAATTATTTATCCTGATTGTATAAGTTTTTAATTAATGGAATTTACTTTTTGTACAAAGAACAATTTCAAAGTTGTTTTAATGTGGAAATATCTTTGTACCTTTCCATAAAATTGATCTTATATTCGTATTATTTAAACTTATAATTAAAATCTAGGACAAAATATCCCTTCTAAAATTACTGATATATTTTATCATGAAAAGTAACACTTATCGAAATTTCCATAAATATACACATTTATAGCTTTATATTTGCAGGTATCATTTCATTGATTTGTATATAAAAATCTAAGTGCTTAAATTCAAAGAAGCAAATATTTTATAGTAAATAATGATAATAAATTACCTCCTTTTTAAAAATAATAGAAAGTTTTTGAATAAAATGGAAATTTTGCATTCCCTCTTTATTCAAAAACTTTTTATTTTTTTCAAATTGCTTACGTCATACGTTTTATTTCTAATTATGTATGAATTATCCTGAAGTAAAATTTTATTTAAAAATTACATCGTTATTAATATTTAAAAAAATATTGTTAAAATAGATATCAATTTTGTAATATTTAAATGAAAGAAATCCATATTATTCATTTAAATTATAGAACTAAATAACTTTAATACAAAGTTAAGTTAAAAAAAAATTATTATTTATTTAAAAAAGATCTTATAAAAAAATGTAAAAATAAAACGATAAAAAAATTTTTTGCATTGCTGCTGACATTTTAATACTCATTTCAAAATGAAATATTTTAATTAGTATAACAATAAAAATATTTTACAATTTAGGTTGGTTTTGAGTGTCTAAATAGTATTTCAGCATAAATTTTAAGACACTAGAATTTAAAGAAATTTTAAAATAATCCTTACATATTCATTTTTTAAATGAAAATGTGTTTCTTTGTTTTCTCACATTTTGAGGATAACGATGTATTACTTATCCTTTTATGAAAAAGGAACTAATAATTATAGTTATCGCATAAGGGAACTAAAGATTATTATAACAAAAATAAATATCAAAGCATTTCTTTTATTGTTGTAAACCACAATATCAGGATTACAAATTGCCTTTATTCTGCTGCCAAAAGATTTTAGGATTCTTGACAAAAATGTTTTTCATAAGACTGATGTAAGTTCTTAGAAAATATTATTAAAAGCAGCTATTCCATAAAAAAAACAACCTTGTAAACAGTTTCTGGAAAATTTTACTAACTTAAGAATAAGATAACACAGAAAATCAGATTTCCTTTTCCAGCTTTGATATGTAAATATTTATCGAAATTTCAATTTCGCAAAAAAATTCTCTAAAAATATTCTTAAGCATTTTTAAAAAACTGTGTTCTGTTGTAAAAAAAGTAAATAAAAATTTTGAACAAACACTTATTTGATTATTTGAATATGCTTGAATGTTTAGTCAAACGTATTTTCAAATGTGTGTTTAGCGAAATCTTTTTCAAAAACATTTCAAAGTTAATTTTTGATGCATGTATTCTAGAACAATATAATATATATAATTTCTGATTTATAATATAAAAATTTGTCACACTACAGAAAAACATAATGCAAAAATTATTGCCTTTTACAATATCTTTTAAACAATATTTATATGAAATTCTATGTTTGCTTAAATAAAATGGAAATATTGTTATAAATATAAATTTAAAAAAATTATTTATGAAATTAAATTTGCTTGGTTTTTTTATTACGTTGATGAAAAAGAATTACTTAAAGTGAATAGTAAAATTATTAATAAATAATACAAAGATAAAATAATAAGGAACATTTTCCTTCTATCATTAAATTATTGCTTGTTAAATCGTACTACCTCTAAACTAAGTTTTATGCCTCAAGTCCTAAATTTCGATTGAATTTATCTCCAAATAAATAAATTCATTTATAAATTTTGAGAATTAAATTTGTCTTGTTTTTTTTAATTTCTGTATTTTTTTATATATGTATATTACATAGGGTATTTTTTATAAAAACATCCTACATAATTTAAAAATAACAAGAATAGAACATTATTTACTTCTTAAAAAATAAATAAGTAATTTATTTTCTCAACATTTTTAAATTCAAATTTATTAAATTGGTATTTTAATTTCAATATTTTTGTAATTTATTTATTTAAATGAAACTCAATTTCTCTATTTCTTTTATTTTTCTTTTTATTTTATTTTATTTTTTTCTACTTTTCAACGCAAATTTTTATCAGCTTCTCATAATACACTTTTTATAAATTTATGATTAAAAACTTTATTATACTATTCTTATACTCAGTTATGACAAAAAAATATAAAATCAAGTATCTTTGTTAATATTACTAAAATAAATGTCTTTTACCTTAAGGAAGAAATATCTCGCTTGTGATTATTTTGAAATTATTTAAAATTGAACTTAAAAAATAAGTGGATAAAATTAAATGGAATGTCTTCACTTTTCAGTTTGATTCGGGTTCTTACATAATAATGTTTATTCTTGTATTTTAATTTACTTTACATAGTCAATTGGATTTGAGTTACTGAACCTTTAGGGAAAGGTTGCTCACAAACAAGTATAAGCTAAAAAAAGTTGACTTTGATAACTGTTTTTTATCGAAAAATATTAATTGAAAAATTCAAGCTATGTAATAAAAGAATCAAATGAACATTTTAAAGAAGTAAAATAATTTCTTCGTCAATTAATAATTTATAATTGCATAATAATTTTTTTAAAATGTTCTATGTAAATCTAGTAAAGTTATTGAAAAATGGGAAATTATATCTTAGTATCTAATTAATTAAATCTTTGGGTATCAAATATGAAAACTTATTTTTGCGATTATATATTATTAATTGAATTTATTTCAATTATCCTTCAATTCTGCTTAATCAAAAGGTAGAACATATTACAGACGTAAAACAATATCTGAAGCAATGATATCTGTAGAATAACATTCTGTAATGTGACAATTTTTAAATACTTTTAGATCAACCACTAAATTAAAAATAATATTGAATCCGCTATATAATTTATATATCAAAGCCGTGCAATAATTTTTGATGATCACCAGTGTCTAAAGAAATTATTTTTTCGCAATTTTTTTTATTATTGCATAACATTTATTCTATTATTATTAATAATAATCGTAGTCTTAAGGTCTTAATTTTGATTGAAATTTTAAGATTAACATAAACAGTTGTCTAGAAATATAATCATTTGTGAAACCATAACATTTATAACATTTTAAAGACTTTTAAATTTGAAATGAAAATTATTTACAGCTATGCATACATACATAATGATGCAGGTTGAACCCCAAACTGTGCATGAGGTTGGCGGATTTGCAATTTTTGCTATTCACCAACATCCTCTGAGTTTAGAGCCACGGTCAAATGACGGATTCAAACGTGAACTGGCACGCTCCTACCAATATCCACACCACGCTATCAGAAGGACCAACAAACGTCCTCAACCCCACTAAGCTCCAGAAATTCAAAGTAAGGGTTAATGTAATAAAATTCCTTTCACTGAGATGCTTATCTTAGGTCAAGTAGAGTGAGGCTACTGAGCAACAGGGACTCTCATAGCTTCACAAGAAAATACCTATTAACTATAAATGTCTTTTATGCTGCTAAAAATTAGTTCAATTTTCATAAATTAAGGTCTTTGAAAATAAAAAAAGAAATTATGCATCTATTTTTTCAAGTTTTATACATGATTTTATTTTTTTCCTCAATTCGATAGCTTTCTATTGTTTTATTAAATTTCAAATATGTGCGCCAATTATTTTAACATATCATCTCTCATAAGATGTTTGCCTTTTTCACAGACAATTTTGATTTAGCATTTATTGCTTGTTTCTGAAAATATGACTTCTTAGATTAGTTTTCGAATATTTTGTAATTTTTGCCCACGTAGTCAAATTAACATTTATGAACAGTGATAGCTCCATTCTTTGGAAGATAGTAAATGAAAATCCGATTTTTAATATTTTAAAAAATTTTACAAAACTTATTTCTGTTTGGGATTAAATTATCTTTTATAATAATTTGAAAAAAGAATGATTTCAGTTAAAACGTAACATTTCATTTGTTCAATATAATTATTGATTTTAGATAGTAGTTAAATG
Source organism: Latrodectus geometricus (assembly GCA_026290005.1). Lineage (NCBI taxonomy): Eukaryota > Metazoa > Arthropoda > Arachnida > Araneae > Theridiidae > Latrodectus > Latrodectus geometricus. The sequence goes on along the minus strand of JAPDSC010112627.1, from coordinate 50,114 downwards.
ATCTATTTGAACATTATATATTTATTTATAATTGATACGACACATGTTAGTGCCGTTTGAGAACAAAATTAAATGTTAATGTATTGAAATTAGTCAAATGTGTCATATTGTTAACGCATTATTTTACGGAGGATAATGTCTAGTTTTTTTCTTAATAAAACTTCTTACCAAAAATATCAAATATTATTGGAAAAAAGTTAGAAGTTACTTAAGTTTTAATAATTTTAACAGAGAGTGATATATACTTGACCTATTCCAGACTTTTATTTTAGTTATAACATTTGACCGTATATTTCGAAAATATAAAATAATCTCTTATAGCTTTAAATCAATATTTTATTTGCCGTTTCGTAACTTTTAAGAATTTCTTGTAGTAAGTGAAAAAAATTTATCATTGGTTATGCAATGAAAAATCTACTTTTTTAAATTACTGATATAAACTATTTGTGGGAACTTGTCTATACTTTGCAATACTCTTGATAATTTATAAGAAAATGTCATTAAATGTAAATGATTTTAAAAATTTCTTTATATTTTCTAATCAAAACCCTACATTAGAATTCTTTTTAATTATTTTAACCATAAAATATAAATTAATTTCTTAAATTTAAAATTTTTTCCTACTGAGAAACATTAAAATTTTTTAATCTTTTTTAAGACTTGTGAATTGTCATTTCTTTGGTAAACCATTCTTTAAAAACCTCCAATAATATTTTTCTCCATCTTTGATTTGTGTTACTGTTTCTTAAAAACTTATAAGAAATTTGAACAAGCATAAATCTTTGATGTTTTCTTCTCTAAATTAGATATTACAAACTTATTAATATATATCACTCAGACCAAAAACAAGAGTTCTCTTTTACGGTTTTTCCCATCAGAAAACAAATTTTCCTTTTTCTTTCTCACAAAAACATTCCTTGGAAATTTGATTCTCAGTTGCATTCATACAGACTCTTCAGAAAGTAAATAAAAATTAACAAGATTATATCTATTAGAAACGAATAAGACTTCCTTCAATTACTTTAATTCTTCCCACCATTGAGACGCCATACATCTCATGGGAAATATAAAACGAAAAAATGATCAAGGAAACGGCTAATGGATGTTCACTAGAGGTAAAAGACATGCCTGACCATTCCCCTAGTAAAAGCTCTTAAAGGGAAAAAATGGAAATTCAAGATTCGGCTGAATTTCTCTTAACTTTGTTATCAGATTTTTAAAAATAATATAAAATATGCATTATTACATTCGAAATGTCTATTTGCATTAGAATATTAAAAGCATTTTTAAATATTTAATATATTTTATTAAGTAATTTTATATTATTTTTAAATAATACATCTTCTGAGTATATTGATTCTTGTATTTCATGATCATTGAAGTTAGCATTGTATATTGATTATTTGCTATGGAATTGTTTAGTAAATTGCAGTTGAAATCTTCATTGCTTTTAAAATTTTAATCTATTTAACAATATTCCTTAAGCTTTGAAAAAAGTTTGTTTTCCTAAACTTAATATTTATTACAACCACTATTAAAATACTTTTATCTATTTCCCAATAGTTTTTAAATTTCTATTGTACATACATATTGTAATACATTTAGTAAACTATGTCACAGGAAAAGCTACAGCAATGCAACTTTGCAAGATATTTAAGGAGTTTCGTAAATTGAATCATAAAATAAATTTAATATTGTTGTAAACATATTTTAAATTACATAGTTTCCTACTGAATTTTAAGCCTAAAAACTCTTTATTGCATATTTTAAATAGAAAAACGTTAAGAAAATTTCAATTATACCTACACTCATTACAATATAGCTTTATCTTAAAATTCTTTGATTTAAAGGCAAGGAAACTTAGATTTTTATTGCTTTAAAACTGTTAAACTCTTTTCAGATAATATTATTAATGAGTATATAAAATATTTAGAAAATATAATAACACTTTAATTTATTCTTTTGAATAAACTTTAAAGGGTAACATAAAAATTAATTATTTTACTTTTTTATGCAATAAATCTTCTTTAAAAGTTACTAAAATAAGATTTTAAAAAGCTTCAATTTCAATAATTTCCACATCCAGTAAAAAAAAAGTAGCGAATATCAGTTTCTTATACAACGTAAAATTTTATGCTTCTATATAATATATAAAACTTATGCTACAATTTTCTTTTTAAAGAGACATTTATGCTCAATAAATATGCTGATCGAATCAGACTGTCTTTTTATATACATCTCAAAATATTGGAAAAAATGATAATACATGCAACTCTAACCAAATCTCTTCTTAAAACCTTGTTATGGAAATTTGATTACGAATACAATTTGATGCCTAGTACCTAAAATATATTATTTGTTTTCCATTTTTATTTTAATAGGTAGTCTTTACAAAAACTTTGCTGAAACTCATTAAAGCATACTGCATGAAAGACCTGTGTAAGTATTACAATTTATTTGATTGATCATTTTGTTGTAGTTTGACTCGGTAATAATAGGAAAAACCGAGTTAACCAGGTTCTTAGAAATAGTGGAGATTAAATGAGAACATATTAGAATGACACAATTTAAATAATAATAATAATAATGTAATTTTATTGGACTACTATTTACATTTAAATATTTACAGTTTATATTTAAAGATTAAATATCTTATCAACATATAAAAGCATATTTATAAAACATTGTGCGGCCAGTGGGTCCTGAAGAAGAGATTAAAATGACTCACCCCCTTTGTGTAGCGAATTTCCCTTTGTTGTTCTGGACCTTTGCATTTCCTTTTGTTATGGTTCCTTTTTTGGTTGGGTCTGTGCTTCACCACTCAATTCAGCTTTATCTGTGAATCTCTGGATATCTGTATGTCTGGATATCTGCATATCTCCATGTCGGAATACTGGATGTTGAAAATCTGCATGCCGGAATGGTGTTCGGAATCTGCGTCCTCGCTGTTGTCGTCCTTTCACATCATATCATCATCTGTGAATTCTGAAATCTGCATTCTCGATTCCGA
>JAPDSC010112627.1:0-42104 GCA_026290005.1 Latrodectus geometricus | reverse complement strand
TTCTGAAGAGTTATGAATTAAAAAGCGAACAATGAATATGTCAAGGAATTTCAATTTATTGAGTTGGTACATTTCTAATATCATATTGTTCACTGAAAATACACTTATTTCAGCAATAAATTATTAATTAGTGCATGTTGCAAATATTTTTTTTATTAATATTTCAGAAACTTCTCCCATCTCTCATAGTGTCTTATGAATATTTTTAAAACAATATTCTTCTTCCAATATTTTCTTCTCATTAGTATGTATATTTAAGAAAAAAATTTCTCCAATCAATTAATATGCTTTGCCAATATTTCGTAGCAAACATATGTTACTCGAATAATGACAGGTACCATAATGAAGACAGGTATAAGAAACCTAGTTTCAATTTTGTCATGATGGCTTAAACATTGAAATTTAAAAATTTCCTATTTTACCCCTTATATTTACGAGCCACAGAAATATCAGGTATGACCTCAAAAAGTAAAACAGGAAGATATTATTTTTTTTAAAGAAAACATGATTCTAAAACCGATATTTAATAAATTAAGTTATTGAATCAAAATGATGGAATTCTTGTTTTAGAAACCAATACAGTTAATAGAAACCAAAATCTTAAGTTACATTTTTTTCGCTTCAAAAAAAAATATAATGGTAAATTTTATTAAAAATAAGAAATATGTGATTAAATATAAAATAAATTAGATGAGTTCATATTTTAAATTATTCTTGCCAAATCTCTTTATGTTAGTAAAATCCAGGTATCTCTTTATATATAAATTTAATTAAAATATTGTTTTCAACATAGTAACTTTAAATACTTCTTTACACAAAATTTTAACAGTTTTTGTAAAATCATTTTCCTTGAAATTTCATTATACATTTTAAAGCTTATTCTATCAATTGAATTTGTTACTGGATTAATATTTGAATATTCTGTCAAATAGTAGACAGAATTAGATTTATTAACGCAATCTTTCTAAAGCAAATCTTCATGTGAATGTATGGCTTTTAATTTAACCATTCTGTGGAGTTTGCAGAATGTCATAAGGAGGACGGATACTTTCCCGGAAACTATAAAACTGCGAGGAAAGTAATTTCCAAGAATAGTAATTTTGTTAAGTGACTATATAATTACTTAAGTGTACCATGACAAATTAGGTAGTAATTTTTCTTATTAAACTGAAGGGATGTTGGTAGGAATTCTGAGAATTAATTCTTGCAACAAATATGTAATATAGTTGTAGAAAATTACAATTCTTAATGAATGGATAAGACTTTAATTGTAAAATCACACTGCGGTTGAATACCTTATAATATATGATTATTTTTCACTTAAACAATTAGGGCTTTTATTATAAATACTGTTAATCCAATAAAATATATTTTTTATTAAACAAATAAATTTATGTAAAAAAAGTCTGAGAAATGCTTCAATTATAAATACTTAATTCGTATGAAGTTTATTGATAAAGAAAGTCTAAATGGTAAACTTAAAAATTAAAAATACTTTAACATAGTACTTAGAGATATTTATGTATGTTGAAAGCAGCACAATAATTAAAAATGAGGAATGATATAATTTCATCTTCAATTTGCAAAACACATTCTGATATATTGATTATTATATTTAAAATAATTTATTTTATATATACAATCCCTAAAATATTTAAGTAATTTTGTATAATGATCTAGTATTAATTTTTCCAGTTAATCAATTTAAAAAATATTTAAATTGATTTAATAATACTTGATCATCTTACATTCTTGAACATGAATTTAAAGCTATAACATAAATACTCACCACACAGTTTAATTGTAAATTAGTTAATACTTTTTTCGTTTTATATCAGATAAAAATAAGTAGATAAATTTATGTAGATTATAGTTATCATATTAATTTTCTATCAAATAACCAATTATTTAATTATTTTGTACAAATTCAAATTTAGTAACTTAAATTACATATTTCCAATTATTTTATAGAATATTATTTTAATACTAATGAATTTTTTATAATCTAAAACGTTTTTTCTTTGTTTTTAGAAATACGTTTCAGGATGCATATCTAATACAAAAAGTTGTAAGAAACACTGGCAATAATCTGATAGCTTTGTACTACAGTCAAATAGTAAAATATTCATTTTAATTGTAAAATATTCATATGCTCTATTCATTATGTAAACACAATGATTATTTTTTTAAAATCAGATGCAAAATGCCTTATCATCATCTCAGTCATGAAAATGACGCTTTATGAACCAGACTACTGTGATTCTAAAATTACTTTATTAGTCTTTATGAAAACAGATTGCAGCTTTATGAAATAAAGTTGTAATTATTATAATGAAGTCATACACATTGAATTTTAAGTAAATAAGTTCTTCTGAGATTAATAATTATGTTGACAATTTGAAGGACAAGAGATATATTTTTTAAAAGATTAAGCTTCACTTATTTAAAAAAAAAAAACCAAATGTAGAGAAAATTTAAAAACAAACTATGTGAGCAAATTACTGAATATATTGTTTATTTGATGAACAAAAAAGCAATCAGGAATATTGAATGTAAGTAAGTATTGTTTTATCAACGTCGACATCATTCGAATATTATTGCAAAGTTATTAAACAAAAATATTCGTAAGTATGAAGTCTAACATGCATTTTGTATTTTGAAAGAAATAATATGATGTCATTAAATAACAGAATAAGATCATTTGTGAAAAAAAAATCCTCAATTGTTTAAGGGAAAAAAGTATTTACATATACTTTTAATAAATAATTAACAATGTAACTTTAAACTATGAGAATCATAATAAAAATCGTAATTATTGAATAAGATTAAGAATGTTATTTGAACATGTGTAGTTAAGATGGAATTATATAAATTTAACAGATTAATGAAATGTAAGAAATTATCTATTTCGTATATGTATTAATGGACAAGTGTTTTAATCTGTCATTATTTCTATTAACTTTGTAATTTTTCTATTTTGTTTACCTATTTGCTTACTAATAATAAAAAATCTGAAAAATAAAAACATAAAGCTTAGAATTTTATGGAAAATATATATTTCAATAAATAATTATGTTTACCTTGCTTGCAAAACGCTAATTATGTGTTTAAATTATAACAAAATAATTTCTATACAAAGAATAAATTGATAGACTATAGTAAAATTTTATAGATGTTAAAGACATAAATGAGAAATAAATTTTAACAATTCAAATTCAATTAAATCAAATTGACATTTTAAGACTGATTTGAGACTTTTATATACGAAAGAATGAGATATGAATTTACTTGCATTATAGTTATGAATATTAGTTTTATACATGGAATTAATAAAATATTTTCACATAACTGATTAAAAAAATCCACTTGGGTAGTATTGATAGTTAAATTTTCTCATATGTTTCTTCACAGACTTTGTCACAAGATTAATTCCATTTGTGATGGGAAGTTGAAAACCATTTATAAATAGTTGTCGTATACCATTCTAAATGTTCTAAATAAGAGAAAGATCAAGAAAATAGTTCGAAAATGAATTGTACAGAAAATTTTATGGCAATTTATTGAAAAAAAAATGTGCCTGTAGGTAGGACATAATTTATTTGCAAATAATTTTGGAATGTCTTTAAATGAGAAGTTAGACTATATTCTTAACACTAGTGTAAAAATTTGTCAATACTTATAAGTTTAATTAGTATTTAAAATAGGATCAATAAAATTTGAAAGCAAATATTTAAATGCTGTTCTAGATAAAGAAATATAGAAACATAAGAAAATATATTGTTACGTATTAACATTTGTTATGATGGACAGTGAAATTAAAAGAGTTAAACACATAACGAAATTCGGAAAGCGAACAAATTCATAAAGAAATGAGAATAATTTACTAAAATGCTTTTTCTGATTCTTTTATGTATCGCTTAACAGGAATTTTTATCTGTAAAAGAACATTCACATTAATAAATTGTTAAAGTATTTATAAATATTTTTTGAATGAAATTAAATAATGAATCTGAGATTATTCGAATCGCAATTTGAAAAAAATAAAAAAATTTTGATAAACCACTGAATTCTTTTTTAATCAAAATAGGATTATTTCATTTCAAGACACCTTATAAGATAAGATAATTAAAAGAACAGTTCTTCTTTAACTTATCTCATCTTATTAGGTGTTCTGAATGTTGTTTGAATGTTATCAAGCTATCCGTAATATGGTTAGTCTTCTTTGTCTTCAATTCAAGATTTATGGATTCATTCAGATTTTAAAATTTACCATGGCTAGGAATTCACTTTAATAAGTTCTTGTTTAGTTAATCCTCGTGTAGAAAAGAAGACGGGTGAGTGACAACCAAACCTTCTTGAGTGGTCATTTTAAGATTGTCGCTCGTAAAAGGCAAGAGAGTGACCAAGTGAGAACTATTGACGATGGGTTGAATGAGAGAAAGTCAATTAAGAGTTGAACACTTTTTATTTTTTTCTTTGTTTAATTTTTGTTTTATGTATTATGGCGTATGTTTCTTTGGAAATAAACTAACTATCTCTGTAAGAGTGTGTTATTCTTTATAGTTGCATAATTCACATAATTTTTACAATATTTTCTTATATAAAAAAGAATTGAAGCTATAATCGCAAACTGAAACAATTTGTAAAGTAAATACGAAAAATGCTATAAAATAAAAATGTTAAAAATCTGATTATTTTTCTACAATCTATGTACTTACTGCAAATGTAAGAAATCACAAATATATATGTAAAATGTGCTTAGTTTTAGGCATTAATTGCTATATTTTTGTATTAAGATGATAAAGAATTTATAATTAAGATACGCAAGTAATATGAAAAGATAACTTCAAACACTTTCTTTAAAATAAAATCCCAAATTTGTTTTTCATATATTTATTTAAAATGTAAATTTATTGCTTTTCTTCAATTTATCCCATAAAAAATATTTATTCATAGGGACATTTAAATAAAATTTAATGATGGCAAAAATGAATATTGCTTAAAGGAATACCTAAAAATATTTCTCTGAAAATATTTCAATGTGATAAAAATCATATTTAGAATTACCTAAGGGAAAACGTTAGATTTCAATGAAGGACAAATTGCATATCATGAAAATGGTTTAGACACTTTTTTTCACTAAGTTTTCGATTGATTTTATTTAAATAATTATTTCTGATATTTCATAAGTATTAATATAGTTTTATTCTCCTTCAAAAAGAACAACTCTCTTTTAAGCAAGTCAGCTTTTCTTTTAAATAAAGGAATTCTAGTTATTTTGTTTTCAGAAATGAGTTTTGAGTGTCTTTTTTTGAAGTGATTTCCTTTTTGAAAAAATGCTACTTTCATTTGTGAAATAGTAAGATAAAAATAACTTTTAATGATTAAATTTACAGCGTTATCACAATTGATTCAAAAAAAATTAAATGTTGTAAACTATTAAATAATGAATACATCACATATTTTCTAATGAACAAAATGTAGTTTTTCATATGTATTTGAATGCTTTCAATTGGCATATCCCCTTAATGATTTACTGTTTAAGTACCGGCAATTTAAATACTAACTTCATTATATATTAATAAATTTATATTTTAATTTTTTTTATAGAAATTACCATAGTGAATGCTTACAATTATTTTACATAACCTTTGCTATTTAGCAAATTTTCTTAGTTTCTTTAGACTGAGAAGTTTCAAAAATAATTTTAAAGAAACATAATTTGTTCGGCTTACGTAATATTTAATCCATGTTACTTTTTTCTTTTTTATCTTTTTGATGTTTTTAATAAAAAATGTTATACCTAGTTCCAAATATATTAATAAGATATTTATAATGAAAGAAATATTTCAGAAACATCTATGATAAAGAATTCATTATATGAATATTTCATTATTTATGATTTGAATTTCCTGATTTACTGTTTTCTGATGAGTTTCATAATTTTTACTAACATTTAAAATTAATAATATGCTTTAACAGGGCCTATATTTTTTATTATTGTTAATAGAAACGGATATTTTTTAGTATTTGTTTAAGTTATTACATGTTGTAGTTTTTTCTGATGACACTTGGCAACGCCAAGCCCACCCATCCAAGACTAGGCGAATGAAGTCAGAGAGAATGAGGGAGCGTCTTCCGTTTTTTGAATAGAGCAGTTTCCTACGAAGGTGGAAGTACGACTTTTGGCTCATAGATGGCAGCACCATCTGAATCTTCCAATTTAGAGATTGAAACCAATGAAGACTTATAGCTTGGCTCTAACCATCCCCAGAGGTTTTAATTTGTAATAGGAACATGGAGGACATTGAGACCCGACATATTTTACGTGTCCAAGTTGCCATTAACACGAGAGATTCGAACTTACCACCTTTTGGTAACGAGAACGAAGCCCTAACCAGCAAGGCCACCGGGACCTGCAGTTATTAGATGTATTTAAGTTAGCATCTATAACAATTTTCAGTTAAAAAAACTATCACACTTGAATGAAATTAATTGTAGAATATACCACGCATTTATTTTATTTTTTATTAATCCAATTAATAATCTATATTTCTTATTGACATATACCTTTTTAATTCATGTTTTAGCTTAATAACTAAAAAAAAACATAAATGTATAAGGGGTATACATAAATTATCTTCAAAATAAAGTGTAATGCAATCAACGGCTATTAATATTTCCAATAAAAGATAATATAATTTTGAATTTTACAAAGTAAATCTGAATGACATTTGTATCGTCTATCTTTGTATCTAATATAGAAATCTGTACTCCAAAATTAATATATATTATTTTGTTACTTATAAAAATTCTTTTATGTGCATAAATTATAATTTATAAATAAAAATATATATTAAAATTTATATTTTTTGTTATTAATAAAACATTAAAATAGAAACAATCTGAAAAATTTTCAAAAATATTTTAGATCTTTACATATTTAATAAATTCTAAAAATTAAACAGGCATTATTCCAAATTTTATAACATGAAGTTGAAAAGGTAGCTGATGGGTTATTATTAAAAAGAAAGTTTAATCTTCTGTGCAATATAAATATTACTTCTGTTATTCTTATTTAGGTAATAATTTGATGAAACCTTATAAATAATTATTATATATCTTCTAGAAATAGTATTGCATATTAACAAAATTGATATGAATCACAGACGATGACTTATGAATGGATTCTTCAATATTGATCTGCAAATAATTTATTTCGTAAATATGTGTTTAGAAATTTATGTATAAGTTTCAGCTTTTTTTCTTTCAAAATGAAAGATTACAATTCTTAAAGATCATTCCAATTTCTAATTATTCTATGTGAAATTAATTTTTTCTTTTCTTTGCTATACCTATAATATACTAAATAGTTTCTGAGCTCTTATTACACATTAGTGATTTAAAAATTACGATATTATAAATTTATATAATACTTTATAAATCTTCATGGAAGATGCGTATTTTTATGTGAAAACCATTTATATATCTGACACAATTAAAATTTTCTTAATTCTTTTGTGCTTATTAATTATATTTTAAAAATCAAAAAACAATGTATTTTTATCATGCTAAAGGAAGATATGAATTTATCACGTAACAAGTGTTTCTCAATTAACTATTCCTTAAAGATTTTTCATATTGTGATTTTCAATGAATTAACAATTAGTTTCCTTTCAAGTTCTTTATAAATTATAGTTATGCAGATTATATTCAATAAACATCTAAAGCTATACAAATTATGTAGCTTTAATATAAATTGTATTAAGAAAAAAGTATAAATACCGCAGACACATTAAATTCAATATTCAAGTTTTTTCTGCAATTCTTTAGTAAAATATTTGAAGAAAAATACAAATTATCTGCGTCTTATATTGGCATTTATGCGAAATTTTAAAATCTGATATTATTGATGAAGTAATCAGTCTTAAGCTTTGTTGTAGGTTATTATCTAATTTAGGAAAATGCTTAATAAGACAAATATGCATACTCATTGATCCACAAAACTAATTACAAAATGTAATTATGAAGCAAAAAATTTAAATAACTTCGCAAACTCTCAATTATAAGCAATTGCATCGTAATTTAAAAACATGATTAAAATATCTTAGTAAGAATACGTAAACGTATCGAAAAACAAATTTTCTTGTATTTTCTTGTCACTTTTAGTAATTAACTCATAAAAATCAGAGGAATAGAAGATAATTCTCAAACACAATTTTCCCCTAGCATGTTTTCCATTTACTTTTAGGCTTTCACAGTACATCAAAAAGTATACAATCAGAAAATTTAATTTATGTATCACATTTACATAAAAATACAAAAGAATTATTCATTAATGTTTGATTATTTTACTTTTTACATGTAAAAATAGTAAAAACTTAGTCATTTCGCATAAAAATGTTGTGTTTTAGCAATGATTAGCCAATGTTGGTTAATAGATGTATCTTTCAAGTACGTCAGTTTGTATACAATAAAATCTTACCAATATTAGTAAGTAAATTAATGGTTTAATTAATAATTTAAGAAATAACACACTTATGAAGAGACATATTTAACAATAGTTTCAGACATTTGAATGAACAATAATATCATTTGAAGAGAATCATTATTTTCAACCTTCTATAGCTCCATAGTTAATAAACAAATATAAGTAAGCTTTATTCATTATTATAATAAATAAAATGTTCCTAGATTGAAATTTTGATCAACAATAATTAACTCATACATTACTATAAACACTTGTGAAGCGATGGAACAATATTTTTCTATTTACATTTATTAGGAAGATAAATGTATCTAATATAAACAAGCTATCATATTTGCCTGAAAGCATGAAAATAAGAAAGATAGAATGTTTTGAATATGTAAATACTTTACATCAAAATAATTCAAAGATTGGAATTATTAGAACTACCAATTTATAATTAACCAAAATGCACTTATTGTAATCTTAAAGATTATTGTCATTATAATCATAATAATAAATTATTTAATTGAATTAAATGTAGAATATTGATCTTGAGTTGATGTAAACGTAAAATTATTATAAATAGACAATCATATCAACATAAAATAAATCAATAAAAAATCGGAGAAGACATTGAAGAATGGAAAGTAGAAATTGAGAATATTTTGGAGGTATAAAAAATAAATAATTCTCAAGATGTTGAGTGCTATTAAAACGTATGTTAAAAAAAGATTTAAGTTCCTGACAGATAAAACAAGAACGAAGAATTTTTTTTTTTTTAAATTTGAGAGAGCAAAATTATCTCCCTGTGCACCAAGGAATAGCACACAGGGCCCGAAAGTACATCAAATGTTCTACATAATATCTGAAAGATAAATCATAAGATGAAAAAAAAATTACAAGAGAGAAAAAACAAGATATAAAAGAAAAAAAGGAAAAGTGAAATTACAGAAAGGATACATTTTTTTTAAAAAACACATAAGTCTCTTTCTTCACTTGGTCCGACAAAGTTGGGGGCCATCTGTTATTTAAGTCTTTACGTAGCTCATTCTTTTCCTGTGAGACAAATGAGCATTCAAGAAGAATGTGAGAAGAATTGTCAATCCCAAAGTTGAAGATACACATGTCACCATCTTTGATATGGAAACGATGGAGGTAGCTATTGAATTTCCCATGTCCGGTGAAGAATAGAGTAATTTTAAAGTCAGTACGGAACCAGTGAAGTCTGCAGAAAACTGAAGGCAAAAAAAATTTAGTCCACTTACAATTGGGAGAAGAAACAAAACTTGAGTTTAATTTTGTGATGATGTTCTTTCGGGCAATAGAATTAAAGAAGGATTTACTGTCTGCATTACATTAGAAGGACTGTTACGTTACTGCATTACATTTCTAGATGCATGTTTCTGCGCACTGAAATACCTTGCGCCATAAAACCCAACCAAAACAAAACAAACTGCGCACTGAAACCTCTAAATAGAACCAACCATCTAATACCTTTGTATTATGTTCAAGAGTGCTTGCTATATCTTCACGCCATGTTACATCAAGAGACATACATCGAACCTCATAGAAATTTTATCATGTACGGAACCCCTCATCACGATGGTTTTCAGCTGAATCAAGTATCGAACAAGTTACTTCCCGATAAATGCATTTCTCTGCCAAATATTAGTTCCGACATCATATACATAAAATTCGAGTCATGTTATTGTGATCACCGGTATTAGAAATGAATAGATCAACAATTATGTCAAGCAGCTTACTGTTTCATAAGATACTTTTTTATTAAAAATGCAGGTGTAAATTTATTTGTAACAATGGGATAAAACGATACAATACTTTAGAAATTCAAAAATTAATAATTTAATGAAATAACCGCAATTACACATTGTCTTTAACTTATGAATAAAAAATAATTAATACATGAAACAAGTACTTACTAGAGAATCTTTATTTCTTTCTGCTTTAATGTACATAACACTGAACTGGCCGACGATTGGTTAGAGCTCTTGCCATCGGTTCAATAGTTCGTGGGTTTGAATTCTACCTTGGGTATGGATGTTTGTTGCAGTTCCGAATCTATTTTAAGCCGTGGATCTTGGTTTAATTTGCCTTCTGGTATAAAAAAGGATCGTTGAGCGACAAAATCAAGCAGGAATTTAGACGCTTTTGCTTAGGAGATACAGGGTAATTGTAAATTGTTTTTACAAATTAAGAGAGAAGGGGAAATCCGAACAATCAGTTATTATACAGAAACATAAGGTCACATTGCATTCTGAGAGACAGAAAAAAGGAATTCTCTCCTGAACTTACAACAGTGTTGAATAAGCGAATGAATAATACCAAAAGTTTTACAGTCATTTTTCAGTGAAAACCTCTCAGAAAATGCTCATAATGCTGACCACGTGTTTTAGTAATTTTATTGAATCCAATTTTGCTCATTTTGCAAATTTTCATCATTTTGCTTTTTAAAGTAGATTAATTTTAAATGTTAATAATTTATAAATAAAATTAATATCTACATAATTTATTAAGTTTGATTTTATTTTAGTATTGCATATTTAGTATTGCATGGTAGAAAATGTATTAACAATCTTTAAAATTTCCGGAATTAAAATTTTTAAAACTTCCAGTTTTTTAATAAATTAAGATTTTATTAAAAGAAAATTGAATGATAATAACTTAAATATTTTCATAGCAATAATTAAATAAAAACATTCACTGAAAGTTAAAAAAATTTTTCATCTAATTTCAAGTTATATTTAAAAGAAAGAATATATTATTTATAAATTAAAAACTTATTTAGTTAAAACTTAAGTTTCAATTTATATGTAAATTCAAAATATTCCTTCTTATTGAGAAATTTTCCTTCATAAATTTTGAATTCCCTGCTTGGATTTTTTACTAAATTTCTTAATGACTTAAATTGTTATTTATATTACTAAAAATCATATTTGTGATGCATAAAAAACTCAGTTTTTATACTGAAAATGTTCTTATAATACCTATTTACATTCTTCAATAATCACATCCAATTCAATACGAAAGCCTTCTTTCATTTATGTCTGTCATACTTACCAGCTAAGAAGGAAACTTTCACAATTTATCACCATGTTTTTGAATTATTGTAGAGTCATTTAACGAAATTGCAATTTTCAAGAAAGCACTCATCCTACTCTTTTACGATACGGCGATACGTCCTTTTTTACGATCCCCTGCAGATTTCTCATGGTTTTGAGATTATATATCAAAGATTAGAGACCAAATATCGCATGATACTTCATTATTTACGAGTTCTTTTTTATTGAAAGATATTCTTGCAACCCTTATCAGTATAACATTTATACTTTGGCACAAAAATATGAAGTTTATTTATTTTTCTTAATATTTGATAATTTTGAAATTTGCTAAGGATTAAAAATAAGTAACATTTTAACATAAAAATAGATGATATTTAAAAATTAAACAGACCTTTTTATAATTTTTCATCACTTTTGCTTAAGTTAACTTTTTCATATTGAGTATCATTTTTAATTCTGTGGTTCAAGATTTATTATTTTGAAATTTGATCGAGTATTCAGATTTTCGTAAACAGTACACTATTCTAAAACTTTTTTTCTAAGCATCATTGTTATTTAATCATAAATGTGAAAAATTATTATATTTAGTATCGCACATAGTTGAATTTTTATAATTGAAAATTTTTCTGATCTTCTAAACAAAGTCAAGAGTTTTATTGGTAGAGGATTTTTATTGTTAATAAAATATTATTTTACAGAAAGGTTTTATAGAATTTTACGATGATATATATTGTTTGAATCTCGCTGATAAGAATATTTCGTATCTGTTCATGAATGATATTTTATAAGTTTACTATTTTATGATTTATAAAATATAGTTATATAAAATGATGTAAAATTTATTGAAACAAAATTGAATTTCTAATAGTTTTTTCATAATGGTACTTATTTTGCAATTTATTCATTACATATTTTTTTAAAAACTTGCCATTTTAAAATGCGTGATTCGTTCAGTGTATAGTGCCTAACTTACAAATTTCTTAAATTTTCTCTACATATGAACACTAAGGAAATACAAGCTATTTTGTAGTGCTGATAAATGCTTCGCTGATAAATGCGCTGATAAATGATTTCGCAAAATGCTTTTTATAGAAACTTGTTTGTTGATTTGTTCAGTTAAATAATTATATTTTTTTAATTTTAAATTCAAAAAAATTAACACGTTTATATCATCATTAATTTTTCAATGATTACAAATTAAATCAAATGATACACATTAATTAAATATATAAAAAATGGTATTTTTTACATAATTTCTTCATGTCCAGTTAAAAAAAAACGTTTCATGTTTTGTATGTGGGGATAAAATTAATATTATCTGTAAAACGTAAATTTCCGTGTTTTATTTGAAAATACTATATTCATAATTGGAAAATGTTTTTTGAAGAAAATATACGTATATGACATGTACTCGCACATTGAAAATATTTTTAACTTGAAACAGTGTTATTGTAGTTTTGTATAAATACTTCAGATTACAAAATAGCATTTATTATTAAATTATGCAATTTTCATTATAATTGTTGTGGTTAAACTCGGCATATATATGAGTAACACCAAGCTAACCCAAGTTCTTAGAAATAGTGGAGATTTAATGAGAACATATGAGAATGACACAATTTAAATAATAATAATAATGTACTTTTATTGTACTATAAACATTTAAATATTTACAATTTATATTTGAATATTAGTTGTCTTATCAACATATAAAAGCATATTTATAAAACATTGTGCGGCCAGTGGGTCCTGAAGCAGAGATTAAAATGACTCACCCCCTTTGTAGCGAATTTCCCTTTGTTGTTCAGAACCGTTGCTTTCCTTTTGTTAGACTCTTCTTTTAGTCAGGCCTGTGCTTCACTGTTCCGTACCTTTTCTTTTTATCATCGGCGGACTTTGTTGTTCCCAAGGTCTCATCGTAAGGTTAGGCTTCTCTTCCTAATGTCGTAGTGCAAACGACATAAAAGGGCGAAAATCCTCAGCCATTGGGCTACAGACGGCGAAATTAGGGGTGGAGCGAAAGTTCGAAAAGGAGAAAACAGCTCCCAAAATAAGTAAACAAAAAAAATAGGAAGGGATACAGTAGCGTAGAGGCGCTTTCTATGAACAATACACAAATCGGTGTAATAGTTGAGGAACAAAATAAATATAAGAAAAGCGATGTAATAAATTTAAATAGCGAGGCTCTTGATTTAACAACTAAACATAAGAATGAAATTATAAAAACTACAGGAATTTTAAATAATTCTATAAAATGTAATAAAAGGGACTTACCGATTGTAAGGGGAATTGTAGTGGACGAGTCGTTGAATGTGGGGGATGAATTTGAAGTGGAGGATCTGTCGGCGAGAATTCTATTGGATACTGGAGCCTCAGTGTCTCTGCTGTCCCAGCTGAAATACAATAAAATAAAACAGTATACAAAAGTTAAGAGCATTCCTAAGCAAATAAATATCGTCACAATTACCGGGGAAAAAATTCATTATAATGATTGTGTAGAAATGTCTTTTAAAATAGGTGGTAAAACTATAACAGATAACTTTTTCGTTACTAACCAAAAGTTTCCTCCGGATTATGATGTTATTTTAAGTTACAAAGCTATAAAAAGCGCTAAGATATGCGTAAGCGGAAACAAAAATTATATAACTATTGATAAGGAAATAATTAGGTTGGAGGAAAATAAATTTGAATATAATGAAAATTATAATATTTTAAAATGTATTAACAAAAATAAAGTAATATTACAACCAAAAGAGAAAAAGATAATAACACTTAAAGTGCAATCTGAAATATCAGATACAGATGCATTATTTATATCGAGAGAAGTTAAATTACCGATTAGAGTAATGAATACTTTGGTAAGGTTAAAAGGAAATGAGATAAATGTTGTCGTAGAAAATTTGAGTGATGCTAAAGTAGCATTAAATAAAAGAATGGCTTTAGGACATGTGAACAAAGAAATAGATGTTATTGAAGTGCTAGAACAAGATATTCAGGGTAGATGTAATTTGATAAAAGCCAGTTCGGAAACATTAAACTTAAGGAAAGAAGAATTTAATATCAAAAATTTTAATCTTGACAATGTAAATGAAGAATGTAGGGAAAAACTTGTTACTTTACTGGTTGAATATTTTGATATTTTCTCAGTAAATTTACAAACATTAGGTGAGACTGATGCAATAAATATAAAAATTTCAGTATCCGATAATACTCCGCAACATTCTAAGCCATACCCAGTCCCATTTGCCTTGCAACCTGAATTAAAGAAACAACTTCAGGAATTACAAGAGGTCGGGATTATTGAAGAGACAGACAGCCTGTGGGCCGCACCAATTTTAATGGTCAAAAAGAAGAGTGGAGGTTATAGATTGGCATTAGATTTGAGGAAGTTGAATTCAGTTGTTGAATTACTACACATTCCACTTCCAAAGATTTCTGATTTAGTAGATAAAATTTCAGGATACAAATACTACACTACATTAGATATGTCGAATGCGTTTTGGCAGTTAAGAGTTCCACCAGAAGAAAGGAAATATTTAGCATTTACATCTATTTTCGGAAATTACCAATATTCACGCCTAGTTTTCGGCTTGAAAAACAGTGGAGCTTATTTCACTAAGTTGATGAATGAGAAGGTGTTAAAAGGTTTAGATAATGAGGGAGTTTTTGCATATTTAGATGATATAATTGTGGTAGGAAATAATTTTGAAGAAATGCTAAAGAGAATCGAGTTAGTTTTCAAAAGACTTCGATTATTTAATCTAACTCTTTCTCCTACGAAATGTAAATTTTACAAATCTTCTATCAATTATTTAGGCTATAAAATATCGGCAGAGGGTATACAACCGATAGAGGAAAATATACAGAAAATTAATGATTTTCCAGTTCCTAGGACAATACGTCAATTAAGAAAATTTTTAGGTATATGTAACTATTACAGATCTTTTATTAAAAATTGTGCAGAAATTTTACAACCTTTAGAGGAACTGTTACAGAGAGGAAAAAAAGTTTAAATTTTCAAAATCTTGTGAAACTTCTTTTACAAAAATAAAAGAAATATTTTTATCTAGCCCTTTTATGATTCAGCCAAGGAAAAACAAAATTTTCTTTTTGAACACGGACGCGTCAAAGACCGCTATTAGTGCTATCTTATGCCAAGAAATAGAGGGAATATTAAGGCCTGTTCGTTATTTTTCACGTCGATTAAGTAAAGCGGAAATGAAGTATGAGAGCTCAAAAATGGAACTTTTAGCAATTATAGAGGGAATAAAACAATTTAAAGATTATTTGTATGGACGCAAATTTATCATTTTGTCTGACCATAAGCCTCTGAAATATTTCTTTAAACTAGAGAACCCCGCTCCTATCATTGCACGTTGGCTACTGTTCTTATCAGAATATGAATATGAATTCAGGCACATTCCAGGAGAAAGGAATTTATTGGCAGATTATTATTCCAGGGTAACAAATGAAGAAGTAAACAAAAATAGCAATATTAAAAAAATCACAGGAGTAAAGGATTCCCGTGAAACAAATTCAGAGATGAAATATAGTGAATCATCACGAAAGAAGGGGGGATGTCAGGCAGCGGTTGTTCAAGCGGAGCCCTTTTCGAGACAGGCGCCGGACATCACCGCACCAGTCAATCAACACCGAACAGAGAGCGTGTCGAGGGAGAAATTTGTGTCGAACATAAGGAATGAGCAAGTGATGGATTTGAAACAATTAAGTTTAGCAAATATTAGAGAAAAAGCGAAAGATGATGTAGAGATAAGTCGAATTACTGAAGGTTTAAATAGAGGTAAAATACCATTTAAACAGGAAATAAGTCGGTTTTATATAGACAAATCAACAGGTATACTTATGCATTTAGGGAAAATAAAAGGTAAAAAGGAAGTACAACCCCAAATTATATTACCGAAAAGTTTACAGAAGTACGCCATTCAGACTTCCCATATGACTCATTTAGGAGCTGATAAAACTTATCAGGGCGTAATTAGTAAGTATGGGTGGCGAGGAATGTACGCACATGTCCGAAATTATGTGAATTCGTGTGAAACATGTGGAAAAGTTAAGCCAAACAGACAAAAGAAAAGAGAATTCGGGAATGTACCTATTCCAAATGAACCAGGCGAAATTTTAAGTGTAGATATTTGTGGACGTTTTGCGACAGGACACTATGTAATTAGTTGTATAGATAATTTTTCTCGGAGAATCGAACTATTTCCAGTAACGAATATAAAAACGGAAACAATAGTTCGAAAATTATTAAAATATATGTCCGCTTATGGTAAGGTCAAGTTTATACTTTCAGATAGAGGTGGCCAATTTACGGCAGAAATGCATAGAGAATTAAATCGACAGTTAAAGATTAGAAATTTATTTACTACTCCATATCATCCCGCTGCAAACGGTAAGGTGGAGCGAATTCATGGATCTCTTAAGAATACGTTACAGTCATTAGGCAATGAAATAGATTTTGAATTAGCGGTGAATTTACACGCTGCATTTTATAATAATTGTATACATCCAGCTACTGGATTTACTCCAAATCAGCTATTTTTCGGGAGAGATCTCAAGTTGCTAACGGATAATTGGGAAATAAACCCCCAGGCACAAAAATTTCTGAGTTATAATACATTTTATGAAAAAACTGTTCAAACATTTAATACATTTCAGAAAGAGGCTAAGGAAAATCTAATTAAAGCACAAACAACACAAAATTTAATACAAAAAAAGAAAGCGTGTTCTTCTAAGGTGAAAATAGGGGACATGGTATTTTTAGATGAATCGACACGTTTCCGTCGTCGTTTTACAGGACCTTTTCAGGTCATAAAGATTAATTCACCAAATGTGGTGACTATTGAATCAAGGTTTTCCCCAAGTATTTATACTAGAAAAGTAAATACAGCTCGACTGAAAATAATGAGCGAACGACGCTCACATTTATGCTAAGCATGAGTAAATACTTTTGCCCTACCGGAGGACAAAAGCGTCGGGAAACGGTCAGTCCCTCTTAGCGGGAAGAAGGAACAATGGCGACGGGGTGAATACATGTCATGATGGAGAGGTCATAAACATAGGACACAATGAACAAAATTTATATAAGCCCTAAATTTACAATGGCAAAAGGATGTTAGAGAATTTAAGAAAAGGAAAGGAATAAATGGGTATACTACATAAAGCCTGAAAAGAAAAAAGTTAATTTTTACTTTACCTCTGTTACACAGGCGAAACGGCGATTCTGACAGGGTGTTTCCAACGACAAAAAGGGAAATGGCTAATTTTCCCCCTTTCCTTCCTTCAAAAGTACTGGTCAACAAACCGGTTGTCCCACTCCAAACTGGACTTCTGGGTCCTGCGAGCGTAAGGGGGGGATTCCCCTAAGAACTCTCTTTTTCTCCCATCGTTGTTACGGGGAACAGGCGTTTTTGCACTTTTTAATTATTTATTGATAGTTCTCGATTTATTAAAGCAAATATTACTACGGCGTTTAAGAAACATTGTTAACAAAATGAGAAAGTGAGAACTGTGGTGAAAAGCAGTTAAATAAAGCAGGAAAATTTTAAAATATTGATAATTGTATAATAGTTTTAAAAAAAAAAAAAAAAAAAGGACCAAATTAAAAATATCTCACGATTTAATAAAATATACATATGGATATACGTTGTTCACTGATATTTTTTTTTCACTTGTATTTGTATTTATTTTTTTTTAATTTTACTTATTTTTGCTTTCTGTTAAATATATTTGGCCAGTGGAAATGAGAGAGATGACTCACTCGTAACTATGATTATATATAGATTTATATTTCTTGCATAGACGGTACTTAATTGATCTACAGTATTCTTATGGACTTATAAGAGAAATATGAACTATTTGAGTATATAACATGAAAAAAATGAATATGTGCAATGTGATTCATGAACATTTACCGATTGTGCTGATATTTAACATGGACTGTAAATATCTTATATGTAAATTTTTTATAATGAAATGTTTTTACTGTTTTATAGAATATGGAATGCTGATATGAATGCTTAAATCCAATGAACTGTATCTACTAAGATGATACTATATAAATTGTAAGATTATTCATGTGAAATTTGATAAGTTGGTAAAATATTGTGAGACATGACGGTTGAAGGATTGGCTCTCAAATTCTATATGCCTGATAGTCTCATGATAACTTTTGATAAATTTTCTATTATTTACTCTTTATATACATATTTTGTTTAAATTGTTAAAAAAAAAAAAAAAAAAAAAAAAAAAAAAAAAAAGTGTTTTTTTTTTTTTTTCTGTAAGTGGGGGAGGATTATGTCGTAGTGCAAACGACATAAAAGGAGCCGCAGAGGAAACAGATGTTACTGTAAATACATTCTGTAACAATTCCCCTCGGCAGTAGTTTTGTAAAATATAAAAGAAAGGAAACATAAAAATTGCAATATAAAGAGACAAGGGTAATAAAGAAATAAAACTATATATTTCAAAGTGGCACCCGAAAAATGCACTTAAAGTTTATTGCAGTTTTCCATCCCAGGGTCCTTTTCCCCTTGGGATGTATGGGTGGTCCATAAGAAATTAAAATATTCTCTTTTTGTTTGTGTGTGGCCAATCAAGGGTTTTGGAGGGGAGATTTCTGACCATTCCCTGGAAGCCTAACACCGATGAGATACAAGAAAATATCCAATAGAAGAAAATGGGAGGAGATATGAGTGCAATAAAAGTTAAGGAGTTGAAGATGGAGAAGTATTCAGATTCAGTATTCAGATTCTGATTCAGATTTCAGAATTCTCAGATGATGATATGAGTTGAAAGAACTACAACAACAACAATAAAATAAAGGAGTTGATCCGAGGAAGACGCTAAGCCTCCGACGAGGGATATGGATTGAGACCTATGTGACCCCGATTAGATATGGGAGAACCAAGAATTCGATGAGATAGAAATATAGTTCTCCGATGATAGAGTGAAATTGGTGGAGAGGTGAAGCAGACTTACCCAAATGAGAGACATGGAGCAGACGGGGTGATACTGGAGCAATGCGATGATGAAAGGAGAGCCTAAAGAAAGTGTATCAGCAACTGTACTGACCTACCAAGGGGGATGCACTATAAAGGGGGTGAGTCATTTTAATCTCTTCTTCAGGACCCACTGGCCGCACAATGTTTTATAAATATGCTTTTATATGTTAATAAGACATTTAATCTTTAAATATAAACTGTATATATTTAAATGTAAATAGTTGTCCAATAAAATTACATTATTATTATTATTATTTGAATTGTGTCATTCTAATATGTTCTCATTTAATCTCCACTATTTCTACGAACTTGGGTAACTCGGTTTTTCCTTTTATCACCGAGTCTAACTACAACACCTAATATCTCGTCGGAGGCTTTCAGGAAATATTTATCTGTGAATCTCTGGATATATCTGGATGTCTGGATATCTGCATATCTCCATGTCGGAATACTGGATGCTGAAAATCTGCGTGCCGGAATGGTGTTCGGAATCTGCATCCTCGCTGGTGTCTTCCCAATCTCGTAGGAAACTTTTTGTCCTTTCAAATCATATCATCATCTGTGAATTCCGAATTCTGAATGCTCCATCTTCAACTCCTTAACTTTTATATTGCCTTCATCTCTCCTCCCATTTTCTTCTATTGGATATTTTCTTGTATCTCATCGGTGTTAGGCTTCCAGGGAATGGTCAGAAATCTCCCCTCCAAAACCCTTGATTGGCCACACACAAACAAAAAGGAGAATATTTTAATTTCATATGGACCACCCATACATCCCAAGGGGACAAGGACCCTGGGATGGAAAACTGCAATAAACTTTAAGTGCAGTTTTCGGGTGCCACTTTGAAATATATAGTTTTATTTCTTTATTACCCTTGTCTCTTTATATTACAGATTTTATGTTTCCTTTCTTTTATATTTTAAAAACTACTGCCGAGAGGAATTGTTACAGAATTCATTTACAATAAAACATCTGTTTCCTCTGCGGCTCCTTTTATGTCGTTTGCACTACGACAATAATAAAATTTGATAATAGTGAGAAATCAATCAAATATGGGAATGTAAGAAAAATGTTTTTTCAGACTATGTTAACAATTTTGCATGGTTATATTAATAATTGCTATATGTTTTATTTCATATATATTTTCCAATATAGTATTATTTGAGAATCACACCTGATAGAATTTATATCAATTTCTTTTTAAATAACAAATATTGTTGTAGATGTTTAATGAATATCAGAATAACAAATATATTTCTTGTATTCATCATTACTTATATTTGATTTTGCTGGGTATTTCATCATATAACCACTACACAAAGTTTGCTTATATTAAAATCTAATTTAAGTCTCTTCACTAAAGTGCACATTGTGACTAAAAATAAACTTTGCAATATGTATATTAAAAGACTTCAAATAACCTAATTGTTGAATTTCTGTTTTCTTATTGCATATTATTTTTTTCAATGATAAAAATTGCGTCATTATTAATTAGTATCAGTATGAGAAAAATATTTATTACAACTTTCTAAACTTGTAAAATACATGTTTAAATTTAAACCTATCCCATATTGAACATTATATTACAGACATATTTAAAACATTTTTCGAATAATATGCAATTAAATTTTAATTTTTTAAAATATTTTTTAATTTAGAGTGTATCATCAAATTTTATTCATTACATTAAATTTGTTTAAAAACTCATACATTTAGTAATTCATCATTTTATTAAGTTTTCACGTTTTTCCGGTAAAATTAGTGTGAATGATAATTTTGAAAGAACATCATTCTTGCAAAATGAAAGAAAATACCATTTCATAAACTTAATTTTTAATTGTAAAGTAATGAAAAATAAAACAATTAGACATACTTCGTTTGGCTTATAACATAATTTCTACGAATGAAAATAAAATAAATAGTTTTATATTTGATTTAGATATAAGGTTTTGCATTTAATTTTAACTGCTATTTATTTCTAGAACTTCACAACATTTCACAACAAATACGGAAAAACCTCACTTCATCGAATGCCAGTGTATCAATTATAATCTAAGCATGATTATTAAAAATTGAAATTAAAGGTTTACCAAGATTATTTCCAATATTTACTGACCGATTTATAAGTATCAGTATCATACTTAATATATATATGAACTAAAGTATTTTAGCCAAATGTTAAATACTATTTAGTATCACACAACTATTTAATAATTGTATTGTCTCTTTGCGCAATGGTTAATTTCTAGAGAAAAAAACCTGTAATTTTGCTTTTGGTTCTTAATTTGCTTATTGTAATCAGTGTACTTTGTAATTTTTTTAAAGTACACTGATTACAATAAGCAAATTTAGAAGGTATTTAGTATATTTATGAAAAGATTATATACATTTGAGAGGAAAGAAAATTAAAAGAAAAGTGTAAATATTTATTTTCTTATTACATTTACAAAAAACAGATTAAAAATGGCCATGGTGGACTGGTTGGTCAGGGTGTCGTTCTCGTTAAAAAAAGGTGGTGATATCGAGCTCCTGCTTAGTCGAAGATCCGCCATGTTCACTAATGGTGACAGGGGAACATAAAATATATCGGGTCGCAATATCCTCCATATTCCCATTCCAAATTAATACCTCTAGGGGTGATTGGAGCCAGGCTATAGGTCTTCACTGGTTTCAATATCTAAATTGGAAGATTCAGATGGTGCTGCCATCTATGATCTAAGTCGTACTTCCATCTTTGTATGAGGGTGCTCTATTCAAAAACTCAAGACACACTCTCTCTCTCTGGCTTCATTCGCATAGTCTATTAACGGTCGGGCTAGGAGTTGCCAAGTGTCATCAGTAACAACAACAACACAAAAGAAAAGAAATTAAAATAGAATATATAATTGTAAGCATTGGTTACAATCTTTAAAGATTATGCAAGTTTCCTTATTTCTCTGACTGTTAATTACTATTATATTTTTAAAATACCAGAAAATGTAACTGATATATTTGAATTTAAACTTTGAAAGGAATGCCTTAAATCTATTTTTTTGTTTTTGAATACTTTTATTTTTATTTTTAAACTCATTATTATGCACTTAAATGGCATTCGAAAGTATGTATTAAATTTCAATTTTTATTTTGTCATAAAATTAAATTTATTAAGCTGATGTTTATTACAAATAATATAATTGGAATTTGATAATTTACAGAACTAGGCATTTCACAAAATGCATTAAATTCAAATAATTCTTATATTTCAATTAATAAATTTAACCGAGAAGTTAAGTAAAAATGAAAATGAATGCATTAGGATAAGAAATTTAAATCAATTAATTAAAATTCTTATCAGATCTTTTGTGTTTCTTATATTGGCGAGTACGATGTTTATTTAGGTAGTCATTGAATTACGTGATTAAATTATGCATTGTCTTTTGATTAGTAATTCTTTTTTATGGAACAATTTACGAGTTTTCAACAAACATTTTATTTAAGTTCTATTTAGTTATAGTTAGTTTAATGCTTTTAATCAATAACAAGTACGTTATTTTTATTTTGAATTTAAGTTAACTTTTGAATATTCAGTATAATGGTAGACGATATTTATATCCAATATTTATAATTATTTCTGAGATAATATAGATTAGATTAAAGCGCTTCGATGGGTTGTATAAAATTTAATACTTTCTATTTATTTAATATTTGATGTATTGTTGTTTTAATACAATGATTCATTTCCTTAGCACATCTTGCCTTCAGTTTTAAATTTCTTATTTGCAAATAGCACATTTATCATAAATCACATGCTTCTTTCATGAAAAATTGTTATCTGTATGAAAACATTAATAAACAATGCAAAGTGGAAGAATTTTAATTGTCAGATTTCTATTAAACTCAAAAACAAATTAAAAGCATAATAAAAATTAATCATGTGGTAATGAAACCAAGAACGTTCTGAAATATTCAGTGAACACAGTTCGAAATCACTGGAACATAATTTGAAGTCATCACTTATATCACACAAGACATATCTGTACGGTGCCGGCCTATCCCGTATTTTACCTTAAGATTTACGGATATTTTCGAATATCAGCAAGCGCCACTTAATTTTGAACCATTGGCAGGTGACGAGATCATTAATAAACTTGAATCCTCCTTTTCCCATTCACCCTATACCAGAGGAAGGGCTTTCGTCGTTCCACATTAAAGCGGTCACGTCTGCAAGTCACTGAGCTTCAGAAACTCATTGGAAAAGAATATGACCTCCCCCCTCCCCATTCACAATCGCTACCGGTGTCAAGCGATGCTTCACTTCGCTGAAGAACAATGGATAAAATAATCCATAACTATTGATCTCATGCGTTGGTAAAAATGAAGAGAGGGAATTAAATGATTTATTTGAAGTGAATACTTAAATAAAATTGTTGATAGTTCAGTTTAACTTCAAAGAAAATAAAATGGACCAGCTGCTTTAGACAAGAGCAACAACATTTATTTCACAAATAACACAAAATAGGAAACAATCACATTAACACAGGAGTTCTACTAAAATATTGTGGGTGTCGTTACGAGAGATATTTTCAACAAGTGATCTCTGCCTTTTTACTTTGGCGTTTTAAAGTTGAGCTCAGGCGCAGTTGGCACGCATGCGTCAACAAAAATATTAATCAGTTAATTAATCAAGCATTTGTATAATTGTGATTTAATTCTATAATATATACCTAAGTTGATGATTAGTGAAAAAAATAATCTTACTTATTTTTAATAATGTTTGTTAAACCTATATTTAATAAAATTTTAAAATAAAATGAAGGGATTTGTATTTAGAGGAGTAAGTATTGATACTTACTAAAAAAAACATTATAAATCCGATTTTTTTTAACTTCATCTAATGAATGCTTAATCACTTAAAAGTGCAAGTGATGTCATCACTTAAAATTGAAAGTATTGAATTAAAAGAGACTTCACTGCTCTTATTTGTTTAAATTTATTTTTATTATATTATATATATATTTCTTCATGCAGTGAAAGAAAGGGGTTTCTTTTAATAGTCATTTAATTAAAAATACTATACATTGCCTTTCAGTACTTTGCATATGTATTTATTTACACTCAACTCTTATTTGAACACTATTTGAAATTTTACTCTAATATTTTAGGCTCATCCCTTAAATTTGTTGCTAGAGTTAACTTTCTAATATTGTAAGAAGCAAATAATAGTAGATTTTTTAATGCAATTTCTCTAATAAGTCTAATGCGAATTAATAAGTTTTAATTTAAGCATTGTGTAGAGATAATGGAATTTTATAAACAGGACCCATCTTTTTCTCCATATTATAAAACAATATGAACAGTAATTTCCAAGAATAGCAACTTTGTTAATTCACTATATAAATATATGTGTAACAAGACAAATTACGTATTTTTTTTTAGTCAGCTGAAAAAATGTTGTAAAATTTAAGAACAGAAATAATTTTTTTACCAATTATATATAACTGTTTAGAATAAAACTCTCTCGTGAAAAATAAATAAGCCTTTAATTAGAAAATCCCAATGATTGGGTGGCTTATACACTTAACTATTTTTTAAGGAAGTATAAAAAAATATATTATTGAGAATTCTATGTCAATAAAAAAAAATTTTTATTAACAAGTAAGTGCTCCTATAATACCCTTAAAGTACATGCTTTGATTAAAAGCGTTATTTCTTGTATATAAGGTTTAGTTGAATTGAAAATTTTAGTATATAAACTTGAAAACAGAAATCAAGGAATACATTCTTGTACTTAGAACTATCCATAAGTAATTCAATTGACAGAATTGTTTTATTTCCAAATTTTCTCATTCAATTCAAATAAAATCAAGTCTCAATCAAATAAAATAAAAAAAATTCCAAACTCATTATTTCGAAAACACTTATTACTTTTTG
Organism: Latrodectus geometricus; assembly: GCA_026290005.1. Classification (NCBI taxonomy): domain Eukaryota; kingdom Metazoa; phylum Arthropoda; class Arachnida; order Araneae; family Theridiidae; genus Latrodectus; species Latrodectus geometricus. Next base: position 16,620 of record JAPDSC010112627.1, on the reverse strand, counting down.
AAGACACTTAACACTTATTAAGAAAACGCTAATTACATTTTGAAGAAGATAAGATTGTAATATTACCAAGGAAGATTTTTGAATTAGTTTGTAATTTTTAACTTTTGACCTTAGAAATATTAATATACATGATTCCATAATAATTGGTACCAAACACTTTAAAAAAACAAATATGTATATTTTGTAATTTTAAAATCTGTTAGAAATCTTATAGCATATATTTTATTCAATAATAATATCAGAAATTACTCACTACATTATGCATGCTTATAAACAAATTGTTTTTATGACGTTCTTATTTTTTTGTAAATTTTTTTATGTATTTGATTAATTACTTGGAATTGATGTATATTTAAGAGAAAAACGAAATCTAAAACAAAGGATCTTCAGAAAAATATAGATTTGCATAAATATAACCAGAATTATGATCTCTCTAGTAAATACAATTACAAGTCCCATTGACACATTGATTTGAAAGTTTATTAAAAATAGGACACACATTAAGCATGGAATTTAATTACTTTTTGAAACTTCTCATGGGCTTAAAGAAAGTTGTTCCTTTTGAAAAAAAGCTGATTAACACACACGTAGAACAAAAGGAAATGATTTTTTTCAAAATATGAGCCGGCGTGAATTGATTTGTTAGGGCGTTCAGCATCGGGGTGAAATTTTAAATACCAACCCAATTGAAGATCCGTTGTGTTCGCGAATGATGTCTGAGAAAACTTAAATGATATCGTGGTTGCAATATCCTCCATGAGAAATGATACTTTTGAAAGCCGTTCTGCTTGTTCTCTGCTTTGAAATCAGGAAGATTCACTTCCGATGCTACGATAGCAGATCCACAGAGTATCCCGTTAGTTAAGGTGTCATTACTTCTGCCCCTTGTTATGCTAAAAAGAAAAAATTCTAATAACTTAATTATTATACAACAAATAAATAATTATTAAACAAAATGTTTTTATTTTTTTATATAAAATCATTAAAAATGTGATTGAATATCTTTTTTTTTAAATTTTTTTCATCAGAATCTATTATTTTGCCTTAGGAAATTCTGAGTATGTTTTTGGATTGTAATCCAAACAAACTTTAAATAATATTTTTGGACATTAGTGAAAGTGATATGCATAGTCTAATGAACTCTTAATAAGTTTCATTAGACTGTGTTTAAATATTAATAAGAAATAATGTTTTTCATGGAATAAATTAGAGAAAAGCTTCAAATTTTTATTTCAAATGATTATGTCAAATGTATATTTGGATCATTATTTTAAATAAAAATTTTAATATCTCTTTTTACATTGTTAACTTATTTTAGTATTAAATTTCACACTGATTAATTAGAATAACTAGAAATTTTATATCAAAATCTAAGCACGTTACTTTCAAATTATTTATTATGTCTTAAATTTATAAAATACGCATAGCATGTAAAGTAATAGGAATCTTTTTTTTATTATTAAGTCTTTTTTATTTGAGTTGCAAATCATTTCAATTTTAAATTATAACAGTAATATCATATTTTTTTATTTAATGAAATATTGTAAAATATATGTACTTCAAATATACATCTTTCAGGGAAATGATCAGATATTGTGTTTAATATATATTGGCTTGATTTATCAAAGATTCTTCTGAGATTTTTTCTTATTTAATTTCTGACTAAATGAGTTCGAATATGTTAGATGATTCTACTAAAAAATAGTTATAATGGTCATAATATATAAAGGTAAAAAAGAAATATAATTTCAAGAAAGATTAGCGTATCACTTATCAAAGTATTATATAAATTACTAAGTAAAAGTAAAAATTTTAACTAATTATTAATTTTTTTCATGGTAACACTTTTAGTTTCAAAACCCATTATATATTATGTTAATTCAAAATTAGTTTTTTTATGCTGTAGCTCATCTTTAATCTAATGTCAATTAATGTCTTTTCTCAGATGTTGATAGTCTTATCTTAAATGCTTGTTAATTTCATTAGGATTGATAAATATATATTTCTAGCAGAGCAGTATGAAGAACAAAACCATAACTATTCATTTTATGGCACCCTTAACTTCAAATAGAAAATCAGTATGTGTTTTAAAACTTGTAAGTATTACTAAAGTAACCCATTTAAGTTTTAGAATAGGTATTACCTAAATTAAAATTATGCTTAACCTACAAATAAGCACATTGATTAATCTGAAAAACTAAGTACAAAACGTAATTACTTAGCTGAAATTGAACAAAAGTAAATATCTTAATTATAATCAATTACATCTTAGTTTAAAACTTGATTAAGATGTCTTTTTAAGTTATTTCTTCCTTTTGCTACTAAGAAAAATGGAAGGAATATAATTATAGTTTAAATTTTTCAAATAACATATTTTTTAGATGTTTTCAGAATTTTACTAAATATGGAAAAGCTTTAGTAAGAAAATTTTATTTTCTAATGACAATTTTAACATAAAGGCCACAAAATTTTAACAGTGAGCAACGTATTTTTTCGCATTTAACTTAATATAAAATATACTTTATAGAAAGTCGAATCAATTTATGTGTTTTAAATTAATGTATGTTTAATAAAATTCATATTTATGAAGCATTTATTTATAGTATTGCACAGCTAATAATTTAAAAAGAACAAAACATTTATGAAAGTTAAATAATGAAATGTAAGGAGAAGTTTTTTATAAACCATCTAAGTAAATATCCCTTATTTACTTTCACTACATTATTTGAATGGAACTTATATTACATTTTATTTTTTATCTTAATTTCTTAAAATATTAGATTTCTTGGTATTGAAAAATGATTTCTTGGAAGAATTTGTTTCTCATCTGGTATCTAACTTGGTAAAAAGTAAATAGTCATGTTAATCATTTTAATCTCAAACTTCAAAGGGGAACTGAAAAAATTACTATTCTTATTTTCTTAAATAAATTGGTATTTAATATGCTACAAAAATATGAAACAATTGTATTTAAATTTTGCTTTTTTATTATAAAATTAGCATGCTAAGATTAATTATTTTAACATCAATAATCCCGTAAGCATTTTTGTTTAGGATTTAAATTAAAAATTTAAAGATAGCTATATCATCATGCATTGGTCTTTACTTTAAGCGTTTCAAGCAAGGATATTAATTTACCAGCTTGAAAGTACAATAATTAAATTACAATAATTAAATTATTGTACAATAATTTAATAATAATTAATTATTGTACAATAATTAAATTAATAAATTGTGCCATGAGTTCCAAAATGCTAATATATTTTTCATGGCTGGATATTGTAATGCACTGACTTATTGTTTTAGATGTTTGCTTTATTCTCTCTCTCATGATTTTTATTCAAAAAAGCTGTAAAAATAGATAATTCGTTATTTTACTGTTTAAAATAAGCATTATCAGTTATAATTTTTTTCACGTTATTAGATTTAATTACTTATAACATAATTATTATAAATTATAAACTTTAAAAAAAATGCAATCTTATAATGTGACACTTCTCAGGAATTTATTTTACATATTAATTAGTTATGATGTATTTAAAATGAACATATATTTAATTGTTTTACATTTAATCAAAGTTTCACTTTCTTTAATAAAGAACACTGAAAAAATTTATTGTTTAATGGAAAAATAAATAGTGAAGAAAACAAACTGTGTGCTTAAAGATTTTTAAACAATTTACAAAAAATTATGCTCATATTAAATCTCGAATAATTTAAGTGAGAAATAAATTTAACTGTAGCTTCTATGTGTCCAACATAACGTCTTCAGTTTCCATGAAATAATCGTTTTTGCATAGTTTGAAATATACTAAAAATGAAACATTGAAGGACTTTTAATGATTTTTATTTTTAAGTATTTATATAAATGCAATGGTTCAAAATGCTTAGTTCTAAATTAATAAGTAATTGATATAATTATTATAAACTACTGTCAAAAATTAATTGATAGCGTCACTACTATTTTGAAAGGCTATGAAAAGTAAAATAAAATAATTGCTTATACAATATTAAAGAAAATGCTGACACTTTTTATTATTAATAATATGATCAATATATTTATTATTGAATTAATAAGAGCTTACTCTTTCCTACTTAAAATTATCTCAGTATTTTTTATTACTTAAAGGAGAAGCCATCTGCGTGATATTGTATAAAAGCAAAGAAAATTTTAAACATTTATAAACAAAAACGAAATTTGAATTGATGTTAAATTGAAAATTAAGAAATAATGCATATTTAGTTTATACAAAAAAAGCATCACATTTGTTGTTTTATTTCCCTATCACAATTGTTTGATTGAATATATCAATAAATATCTTATTGGTATATTCAACCAAACAATCTAATCTCTTGCAGTTTAATCAATTAATGATAGTTCATCAGTTAAACAAAGTTAATTTATATTTATAAATTTTTCCGCTACAAATAATAAATAAGTTACTTATTATAAAAACTGAAATATTTTTGATTAAATTTGTGTATTATGTATTTGAAAAGTTTTATTTTGTTGATATGCTTGGGACGTAGATTTATATTTGACCGTATTCAGTTTAACATTTTCAAAATCATTATGTATAATTTACTTATAAGTACAACAAATTGAAACAATTATCCCACATCGAGAAAATGATGATCATACCACCGGCAAATTAAGACTCCAGCGTACGTCATAGTTGTAAATGATCTTTCAAGAATAGAATTCCTTCCGTTTCAATGATTTTACAGCACCTGAAGCTATGCTTTATTCACTAGATTGAACAATTATAATGCAAATTACTGTTATGCTTTATCACCGTCTCAGTCACTTTGCTGGCGAATCTTTCTTTCATGAAGTGCCTTGTATTCTTTCTATTGTTCTTTTGTATTTATTCCTTCCAACTTTTATTTATCAAACAAATTATTTGAGATTGAGAAGTTTAACTAATTCTCTCAAGTTTCTAATAGAAAAGCAAACATGTCATAGGTTCCTGCTTACATAGCGTAATTTAATGAATATTAAAATATCTTGTGAAGCTTATATCTTCGAGTCATGCTTCATGAGATTTTTCTTGACTTTTTAAGTCATTATTTTAATAAGATATTCAAAAAATGCTACTTATGTTCTAAAGGCCTCATTCATACCTTCCAGAAATTATTCATTAGTAAAATGTCAGTAAACTTATTTTTTATACATCGATACGCTCCAACAAAGAGGAAAAATTAAAAATAAAAGTTGTACTGTAATTAGTTTCCATAGAAAATTATTTTTTCTATGACTCTCAAACTGAAATTACTTTTTAAATTCAAGCTAATAATAAATATTTATTGTCCTTGAGTATAGTAAGTAGGATTATTATGAAATTTAATAGTTAATCTTGAGTTTTGTTAGCAATAATGCTTTAGACAAAATTTGACACATTGGCAATTTATGTGTACAAACTGAGACAGAAATGGAAACACATTCCTCAAAAAAGTTGAACTTTTATACTAAAGTAAATAACTAAAGGGATTTTTAATGTGTATATTATATTAAATGCATGTGCTTAATCATAATGCTAATTGTAGATGCAAGTGTAAGTGATGTCTAATGCATTTATGCTTAAATAAGAATGCATTCGACATAACTTGCACTTATGAATGCACGAGTGATTCACAAGTGCTCACTACTGATTCACCAGTCACTTGCTCAACTGAATTCTTGCTTAAATTCCACTAGGAAATGATAAGAAAAGTTATATTTTAGAATGTTCTCGAGTTAACACCATTGTTTCTTCTGTTTTAAATATGTTCTATTTTAAACTGCTTACAACAAGTGGAAAAATTGTCTGTTAAATGAAATAATAAAAATTTTCAAATTTAACTATAACTGTGAGTGTATCAAAATGATTGATCCTCTAATGAAAATGAAACTTTTGCTACGAAAATAGGTTTCATTGTGTTCAAATACTATTTTATAAACTATATAAGTTTATGTAATGAAAAGACGATTCCTAAATTATATTAAAGCCAGGAAAATTTCTAAGAAAAATAATAGTAAGAAAAACATTTATTAAAAAAAAGTAGGTTCACTGAGTTAAGGACCAAATTAACATTCAATTATTATACTATTTACACCATTTTTTCAGAATCAGATCATGAATCTATTAGTCAATTTTCTCCAATAAATTTATTTTAGACATTTACCCATTTGACCACAAAATCATTTTTTAAACATAGTAATAAATTTCCATTGGCATTCATTTACAGATGTTATTTTTGCAAATATACATCAAATGTTTCATATCGTATTCAGCTTGGGGCTGTATGGTGGTCAATGGATGATATACACTCTGTATTATTAGAACACCGTTCAAAAATTAATTTTCCAGTATTCATAGCTATATTTTTGTTGTAACATGAAGAATGAACCTCAAATGTGCTTTGATTGGAGTAAAAAATGTTACTCAAGCTGATGAATAGCCTGTGGCATTTAAGCATTTTCTTGCAAACGCTGCATAAATTTTTTTCTTGTTCGAATGAATGAGATTCATACAACAACACAAACTTATTTTTCAACATATTTATACTGGTCCGTAAATTGTAGCTGCAATATTGCTATCCCTTTGAAATATCCAGGATAATTTGTTTAATCACTAAATATCATTCAAGCCTAATCATTCTAAGTTATCACTTCCTATACTAATTTCGGCCCTTTCCATTTTGATTTTTGTCAATTTTAAAGTTGCTTCCCTTCTAGAATGAGCTAAATCATTAAATTCTTTATTACTTTTGTTAGGATTATATGTACTATATTGTACTATATATTGGAATATTGTTATTGTTTGTGTTATGTGATATATTGTATTATATGATTTGGAGATTTGATATCCGAAGGCTTTAATGCTTGATCCAGAAAAGATAAGTTTTTGTTTTCCAATATTGTTATTTTTCCATAATCTTGTGTCGGTATATTAATTTAATTCTAGATGATATTTTAATTTCAATAGTAATTTCAAACTGAAAAATATTTAAAATGTTATCTTTAAAAGTTAAGTATTTCTTTATTTGATTTTCAAATTATCAAAAGCTTTGAAGTATAAAAATATTTTAATTTTGTTACTTTTCAGAGCATTAAATTAGTTAAAAATATTGCCTATATTTCAAGTGATCTGTGAGACACGTAAAGAACTTGTTATAAACAACTTTTCTTTACAGATATAAGTCTCAAAGTAAATACTTGCATGTACTATATATTTTGAAATAGCTTTGAAAATTGTTCTTGCGAATTTAATTTTAAAATGAAATGGTCAAAATATTTAAATCTTATTGTTTGAAAACATTGTTAACTATCAGTGTTGTCGTGTATCAAAGTAGTATAAATAAAAGAATTTTTTTCGGATCATAAAGAATAGGAAACGAAATATGTCACTGAAATCAAGATACATTTTAACAATGTAGATTTTTCCTATAGCGAACGAAATGTAACAATTTAAAACTAGTTTATTTTGTGAATGATGGAATACAAATGGTTTGGAAACTAAATTTCAAACGTATATAGCTATAAGAAATGTTTTGAATCCCAGCTTTTGATATCGTCTTCTTTTTCAGGAAAGTTTCCAATTTCGTATTTTTTAGCTTTATAGCTGACACTTCAGTAGCATTTTCCCCCGAAAATATATATCGTATATATTTTAAATGTATTTTATGTTGCAGATGATTCCGTCTGGTCAGACGTAAATTTAAAAAGCATTTTTTGCATTTCATATAACTGGAGATTGCTTTATATCTATTGTAATAATAAAATAAACGAAAAAAATTCACAATATCCTTAGATATTCTACGTTTTATTCAATACTGAAAGAAAATTTTAATTTTATTTACCAAAATTAGATTTTCCTATTTTCAGTTATATAAAAAATAATTAAATTACTTAAGTACGAAATAATTTTTTTATATGCATTGCATTTTTCTTCTGGAAGGGTTATCAATTGAATTAGAAATATCTTTTAATAAGTTTATAAGGAAGGATATTTTCTGTGTTTGTAGTGTTTAATATTTGCATACTTTTGTTTTTAATCTTTTCTGAAGTGTAAAGTGTTTTTGAAGAAATATTTTAATGATAAATTTATGTAAAAATAACGTAGAATATCCTATGTTTGCATAATATTATGAATCACTTATCAAAGATATGAAAATAGTATTTTATTGGGTATTTTTTTCACTATAAAATACCATAATTTATATTTTTAAAAGCCCATTTAGCATACTTTCTTTTGATTTCAGTAGTCATTTTACATTGTTATGAGTATCTTAATTTTTTAATATTCAATAGTGAGATTCGATAATATCGTTTGTCACAAATACACTCACATGTAGTGACATTTGCGATTTATAGTCGTTTTTAGAATAAACTGTAAAACATAAAATTTTTGTTTTTAAATAAAAAATCTCTGATTTGATCATTTTAAGTACAATTAATTTTTTTATAAAGCTTTAGATTTCCAAAAAAAAAAAAAAAAAAAAAATAGCTCTGCATTTTTATACCTAAAATGCTCAGTTTGTGTATTCTTGTCTTTCCACTAGAAATAAAAATTTCGGAATAAAGTTTTTATCTTAGATTTAGAAAGAGTTAAGAACGCAGGTTTCTTTTGTATTAATAAATTATTTATCCAGAAAATGACATGTATTACGATTTTGTTCTTTTTCAAGTATAATGCTTTTATTTTATTAGGGATTTCGGTAAAACTCTTAAAAGATACCATAGAGCTAAAAGATTATTTCTGATAAATAACGGTAAAAACATTAAGGTTTCTATTATCAGATGGATTATATATGGATTCCAGTGGGTTCACTTAAGCAGACAAATATATTTATTATAATAATTATTTGAACTAATGATAAAAATAATACTGTTGGTAATGCTATTCATAAGTCGTTAGGATTCTGATATTACTTCGATGAACAATATCATTTTTAGTTGCATTGAAAAACTATCTTTAAAAAAAGCCAGCATATCTTTTATTCTGAGTAAGTCATGCAGATCACGTGGAATACATTTCTTGCTTATTGCTATTTTGATGCTGCATCATGTTGATCTACAGTTAAAAAAGAATATTTTTTTAGTGTCTTTTTTATGACTTTTCATTTGTTTTCATTGACCTTTAATTATATAAAATGTTTAATCATGTTTACGTTATACTTATATTCTATTTATACTGTCAGTTAATTTAATTTAATATGTTTATTTTTTATCTCAGTTACCATATAGTTATTAATAAATTAATAAACGTTGCATTGTATAATTAAGTGACAGATTTTGATAACTGACCAATTTCAGTCAATGAAAATTTATATTAAATTTCGGTTTGTCTTCTTGTATTACTCAGTTTCAAAATAGAAACTTTAATTATTAATGGACCTTTAAATATTGTTTTGATTAAGAAAGAGCTTTTCTTATTTAAAAAACAAAAATATAAAGAAGAATTGAAAAAATGAAGTAGTAAAGAACAACAAAAAGATTTTAATTTAAGGAAATTATATATATTTATTCTTGATCCCAAGGAATGAATACTGTTAAATAGCTAGGCAAAGAAAAACACATGTGTTTTGAAAATAAGATTATGTATTAACTAAAAATGTTACTTGGCATCGGTAGAGCTTTTACAGGAAATAAAAAGTTACTAATATTCATTATATTAAAATATAAGAATATTTTTGATGATATACATTTTAATAAAGAAATTCAGTAAAATTCAAAGACTTGAAAAAGTTGGAAATCCAAAATCAATATTAAAAAACATTTAGGTTAACGAATTTACTTTTGTAAAATAGAAGACTCTTATAACTTTGAAATGAAGAATTAGTTTATAAGGATATACTATACTTTATATTATCAAATTGGATTTAAATTTTTTAAAAAAGAACAATAGAGAATAGCAAACAAAATTCGGTTGTTTTTAATATAAAAGGAAAAACGTTTTTAGGAATTGTTTTATACACGCAATATTTCACTCAGAATTTCAGAATTCTAATTCAAAAGAAACATTTTCTATTGTAAATAATTCTAAAAATGTTTCAAGAAGAATAAGATCTTTTCATGTTTATTCCATTTTATTTCTTTTAAAGACATTTTGAAATGAAATTTGATTTAAAAATAATATGTATTACTGATATTGATACTTATATTTTCGTTTATGTATGCAGTTTTTATTGGCTTTTAAATTAATGCTTTTGTTCGATGAATTTATAAATTTGAAAAATAATCTTTGACAAATGAGCAGTTCTAGGTTATTATCTTACAAAGAATTTGTATTTAAAAAATTACAAAATGTAATTTGTAATTTTTTTTAATTGTAATAATTTTCAAAGAATTTTTCTCATTTAACAATTTTACACATTTATTGCTTATGAATATAAATTTCAAATTTATATTACTAAAAATATTTATTGTTATTACATAATAAATTAAATCTTTTAGATTTCAGAAAAGAATTTGCTATACATGCAAATACACATACCAGATTACATTTCAAATTAAAATGTTTTTTACACAAAGATTAAAAACATGTCTTACAAACGTATGTCTTATATAATTTTAAAGATATTTTACATACATAGAACATATCGCAAACTAAATTAAATATGAAAAATATTCAGATTTTTATTGGTATTATAATTAATTCTTGCTGTAATAAATTTATGAACCTGATTTTTATTTATACATAAATGTTTTCTGATATACTTTGTTGAATTGTATATAAAAAAATTACCTTCTTATTAACTACAGTGGCATTTAATTCGTTTATTTATATACTTTGTAATTGAACCCTAAAATTCGTAAATATTCCATTGTTAAAATTTTAATTACAATACATTAGAATATATTATATTAAAATTTAAAACAAAAATGATCAATATTCAATCAATAATCATTGTTATAATGAAGCAATAGAGGTCACATTCATTAAAATAGCAAAGTTTATTTGTTACTTATGATTGATTTTCTTACTTTCAAAGATAATTAGCATATACAATCAAAGATGATAATGCTTAGAAAATTATGACAAAGAATAATCACTTTTTTTTTCTGCTATGCATAATCTTCCTAGCTTTTGCAAAATTTCTATGAGATCATATACCAAGAATAATTTATAGATGGATATCAATATTAAAATATACTAATGTAATTGAAAGATATATCCCATCTCATCTCATAATTAATATTGTTTAATAAAATGTTTTACGAGGAGAATATTTAAATTATTTTTTATTCATCATTCTCGTCTTATAAGATACGCATATAAATATTAAGACAATATACAAATATTTATTTTTCCAATGTTCAAGCATTTATTTTAATGAATGATTTATTTGCTTATTATTTCTCAATTAATATATTTAAAAAATAATAGAAATAAGAGTATATGGTCTAAAATTAATGGAATTATGCAACATATTTGTAAAATATTATTAATTGTTTTTTTTTAATAGCTTAAGTAATAGAATAATTTCAACAGATAAGTTTCTTCATCATGAAAATTATTCTATAAATTATTCAAAAATTTGTTGATTGCAAAATTGATATGATACAAAAATATAAGTTTTAAATAATTTTGATTTTAGTTAAAAAAAAAAAAAAAAAAAAAAAAAAACTTTAAAGAGCTATTTTAAAATTTCTCAACTAGAGATAGAGACATCAAATTAAATAAAACTTAATGATATTTAAACTATAATTTATGTCAATTAGTTACCAATATAAAAATAGTTAATTGCTTAAGAATCCGAATTCTTAACAACATTTAAAAATTAATGGAGATTAATAGATAAAAAAAAAAAAAAAAGAATGTTGCTAGTGTATCTGCCTGATAAATACCATACGGTATAATTTATTTATGGAATGAAATTAGAGAGTCAGTTTAACCATTTTTCTTTCGAATTATAATTATTATTTGCTATACTAATTTATTAATTAATGTTAACTAGAGTTCAAATTGAAGTTAATCATTACTTAAAATTTCATTAAAATTTCTCTATGTTCAATGATTAGAATTTTATAAAAATGTTAGGTTATAAAAATGTTGCTTGAAATTTTAAATTAGTTTTTATAGATGCTTCTTTTGTTAAAAATAATTAAAATGCCTTTTGATTTATTTTATACTTCAACTTAGGGAATTAAATCATTCGTTTTATAAGATATATATATTTCAGAATACGAACAGGTATTTTTAATAATAATTTATTTCCTTATTAATATATGCTTAAATATTATACAAGTAGGGGTATAGGAAAGTAACTAATTTTAAATTTACTATTTTTTATCCAGTGGTGGGCATTTGGGTGATTAACTCTTCGCCACAACAAGGCTGGAAACTGCTACTCATTTATTCAGTGGGCACCTGTGAACCAAGTCATGGAGGCGAGTAGCATTACCTACGTCACATCACCACAAACCCGTTTATAAGGCGGGCCACATTCATCCATCATCTGAGGAAAGGACAAGAAACACATAGGAAGAGAAAGTACATCCATGTCTGAGACGGGATTCGAACCCAGGTCCTCCCTACCCATAGTCAGTTACGCTAACCACTAGACCGGTTGAACGGCTTGACTTACTATTTGAGGATCTTAAGATTGCCCTTAATATATTACAGAATATACTAAATAAATATTTTATTATCCGCCCATGATATATTTTATATATTTCTTATGTTGTATTGAGAGCTAATTATTAAAATATTTATATTATAATCAGAATCTTTGCAGTAGTAATTAAATTAAACGATAGTATCTGCATGCAGTATTACAGAACATTTATAGATATATTTAATAATGGGAATAAAAATTAAATGAAATATAAAATGAGTTTATAGTTGTAAGTCTTCATTAGAATACTATTTAGATATTAACACCAATGTCATGACTATCTAATTTACATGATCTTAATAATATTTGAAAATATAATGAAAAGAAAATATTTAGAAATCATCATCAGATATCAACAGATGTAATTGCATATTTCAAACTGATATGATAATATCCTTATTGATAAGATTTGAAAATTCTAAATTTTTTTCTTAATTGAATTAATCTAAATTTGAATACGAAAATGTTCTTAGATTCAAAATTAAAAGGCAGTTGTAAATGACTTTAAAGTAAATATATAACCAATTTAAGTATTTTTATTTACTTAAATTTTGTTTTTTACTTCATTTACGTTTTCAATAAAATTTATTTTGTTTTGTTTTATTAAAAAAATAGAAAATTATAATAGGATCTTTGGAATTCAAAATTTTTGGAATCTCTAATGAAGATTTCATAAAAAAGAAATTCTAAATTGCCAGCAATTCATTCATGATGAAATATAATCACATGGTAAATTATCTAAAATTTTTGTTTTTTAAAAAGTAAATTGTTTATCGCTAAGTAATAAATTAATTACAACATTGTTTTAGTTTCTCTCATCTTATAAAAACGAAATCCTACTGGAGAAGATAATGATATTTAAAATATATGAGGATACAGAGACTAAATTCTGCCATAATTTATATAATTTGCCATAAAAGATGTAAAATTACGGATACTGAAAAATACGGAGAAAATATTCTATAGCATTGTTGATTTCTGATAATTTTCATCAAACTCTGAATCAGTTATTGTTAATAGACACAAATTGTAAAAAATGTTGTGAAAAATCATAAACAAAGTATGTACTATTACACAAGAGCACACTACATTATTGAAAACAATGAAGATAGAGATAAATGATAGTATGTTTCAAAAAGTTAACTTGGAAATCGTTAGAACATGCTTTTTTGATTTTAAATTTAATGGTAGATGATAAACGATTTTACGTCAAAGTAGTTTTTATTTCTTAGTATACCATCATGATAAAAAAGCTATATATGAATATTTGCCATATATTTTTAATCTGATTTTTATCAAAATATTAAAAATTCAAATATGTAATAACACATTATTGACTGATTTTGATGTGGAATTTTGAGCTCCTTCCAAATACTGTCATTGTAATGAATTACTATGCTTAAACAAATGAAAATTGCACTGACATATTTCCTAGTTCCTTGTAATATTTATACTAAAGAATTATTGTGATATATAACGCTTTCCTCTATATTAATTGATTTAATCTTCATTTTCATTTCTTAACGGCTTTGAAGAAAATTGGTCTGGAAATAGTAATGAATTAACTTATCCATTCATTATTCCCGAAAATACATTTTGGACATAGGGTTAATTTCTATTTCAATTGAACTGCTCAGAAAAACGAACCCAGTGGTACTGGATTGAGTTTATATATAAAGAAAATAATCAGATCAGTATTGTATATATGACGTTTAATGTTATTAAGATTCTTACAGTGTCAACAGAGTACTTTATAAAAAATTAAGAAGGCAATATAATTTATCATAATCTACTGGATCAGATTATAATTTATGTTTTCAAAATCTTGGTCAAAATATTTCTGATGGAAGACATTCGGTAATAACAATCTTGATCTCAATGTTATTATATGATTTTCAATTCTTTCTAAATTTTCTATGTTTGAATTCTTATAAATTACGTAAGCAACTAGTGCATCACATGCGAAAGTTTCGTTAACCACAACATCATTCTAATATAATTGTTTCTTTTTTTTGTTATACTCTTCCGACTACTTATTCCTTCCGAATAAAAATCAGCAAATACAGGAAACCACCTCCTTATTTTAAACCACGGTTAAGTAACGAGACTGACACGTCTCTTACTTCTTCCTTTCCATGTTTCATCACACCAGTGGAAGGGCATTATGACAATGGCATATTTTTTGGGCCTCAATCTCCATTGCTAAGCACGACGGATCTTCTTGGGTAAGTATAGGACACATCGCATCCCGGTAACGAGTACAATAGCTTTCGCAACGAGACTATTTTACAATAATTACAAATTGTTGTTGAACATCCTCACTATGATTCTGTTACCTACCTATCTGCAACAAGTATTCTTTAACTTCAAGAAAGTATTGTTGCACAACTGTTTTAATTCTTGTTTGCAAAAGATTTTTATTCATGTTTCTTCTGAAACTTAAGTAGAATTATAGTTATTATTTTCAATTTTCCTAACCGTAAACTTCACTAAAAGCTGTTTGATATTTAAATCAATTTAACATGCTTTATTTTTTCAATTATTTCCAAATTAACACTTTTAACGAAAAATAATTGCTAAAAATAATTCAGTTGATGTTTATTTCATGGTTAATTTGATGTATATTTATAATCTTAATTACGTATGCAAATAACTATATTTAGCAAGTATAGACAAATGCTATTTTTTATGAAGAATTATACAAATTAAAGACAAATGTGAACTTTATAAAACTAAATTTTTTTTCAAAAAGGGGACATTATCATTCATAATTTATTTTCTATACATTAAAATCAGAAAAATACTTTCTTATTTTACATTATATTTTAAGAAATAAAAATATTTAGTTTTAAATCAATAAAAAAGTTTTAGCCAACACATTCATTTCATTTACTCGCTGACATATTTGAAAACTTGTGTTTCAAAAGTTGAGCTACAATGTAAATTTTAAGTAAATAGCCATGATATTGCAGAGAGGGGGGTTTTTGAGATCAATACAGTGACTGTGTAATTCAGTAAAAATTTCATGTGTGATCAAAAGACAGGAATAAAATGTAATAGGTGACGTGAGTGTATGGAAAAATCTTGAGTCTGATTAGCGCAGATCATGATTACAGGTGCAATTAAATACATTTGTTGGAAATGCAAGTAAATTCATTCTTGACATATGGTTAGGATAAATCAATTGTGTGAACGACTTTACACGTAGAAGAATGATCAGAAAATTGAAGAAGAGATGTAATGTGACCAATGTAGCTAAAAATTTTAAAATCAATTAAACTGTCATTTCATGCATTTAAAAATATTTCTAAACCATAGGTACATATGTTAGAGAGAGCTGTGTTATATGAGATAGAGGAAAATAACTACAGTGGATGACCGAGATATAACTTCCTAAGATCAACAAGTACACGAAACCACTGAGCAAGTGCTTTTTCATCAACTGTGTACAGCAATGGAGAAGCAAAAGTAATGGCTTACTGTGTCCAGAAGCTTTCTCAAAGGATGCCTATTCACCTATTGTCCTGAAAACGGCATCCCTTTGAAAGTTGGCAAATATTTGAAGACTTAAAGTGGTGAAAGCATCACAAAATTTAATCATCTGAACTCATTTGTGGAGATGTTAAGAATTTAAAAGGCAGTGCAATTAAATGGATGTATGTAAGATGAATTCTTTAAAATGAATTTAACAAATCTTATGCATGGAAATAACATTAATTAAAAACAGTTAAAAATAAAACTAGACAAAATATATCACTTAACAGCGACCAATCTGGCTGCTTACCTACAACAACATAGACTCACTTATACATATCACGAATAGAATGAGATTTAATATTTTTACAGTTAAGTTATATGATGAGATTGAGATAGCTGCAAATAAATTTAAAAGTATTTCCCTTTATTAGGAAAAGAATTTATATTCTAATCATTACACCAATGCGACTGAAATTTACCCAATTGCGAACATCAATGATGTCGCATCCTCTTTTATGGGCAACAGTCATTTCAATGTCA
>JAPDSC010112612.1:549-23773 GCA_026290005.1 Latrodectus geometricus | reverse complement strand
ATCACATGGATTGAAGTCTGGAAAATATGGTGGCTTTTTAGTTAATGTCCATTCTTGTACCATCCAGATAACCCAGAGCAATCACATGATTCTGAAAGTACTTCTAAAACAGCCAATAAGAAGTATGATGCTTGCTAGCACCATCTAATATAAACCACGTGAAATCGAATTCAGGATTGCTTTAAATATCCAAAGTTCCCAAATACTCAAATTTCTTAATTAGGATTAGAATGGGCTAAAAGCTCTTTTGCAGATTATCTTGTGATATTAATGGGATTTCCATCCTTATAAATATTTGTTATATTTGTTCATCATGTCCTGGTGACTTTATAACACTTACTTGATTTACAAACCTAAATTAGGTTTGTAATTTTTGGAGTGGAAGTTACTGTATTCGATTCCAATCCCGTTGTTAAACAATGGCTTATAAAAGTTATGAAAATCAATTGCATTGGATTACTGCTTGAGCATTTTCATTTCTTTTCTTAGTGAATACTTCCAATTATAAGGGAAAACACCTTTTGATTGTAGATTTTATGTCACATAATTGTGTCAGTTATTGACTACTGATTCTCTTATAAAATATAATCGAGTATATGTCGATATTTCTCACCTCGAAGCAAATCTAAAATTTATAACAGTTTCGTAACATTACGCTACTATTGATATTTTATTAACGTGTTTTATGTGAAATATCTGTTCTTATTTATATTATTTTGTTTTACTTGTCTAAGTAAAATTTCTATATTTCAATGGTCTTCTGAATTTGAATTTTTTCTGTTCTTAAAGAATAATTTTCGAAATTAAAAAAAAATTCCTTATTTGTTAAATCTGAAACCTTTTTTTAATTTCCCAAATTAAGATGTATAATAAAATTTATGGGAATAATTTATTCAAGTCGAACCTACGTCACGAATTTCATGTGAATAATTCTATTAATTTCGATTGCCTATATTTGAATTAGAGTTTTTCCTGAGAGCAAAACAGAACCTGTAATTTTATTAGGCTTGTGTCCAAACTTATATTTATTTTTTTGCAAATTTCCGTAAAACAATGTTAGTTTTTATGCTTTTTCCTTTGCTTGCAGAATTTCAAAATATCTTCTTAATCACTTATGGTTTACAGGATATGAGAAAATATTGTATACATGTTCTTAAATTATATCTGACATTAATGACAAAATTACTGCTCTTACTCATGAACTAATAATTTATCCTAACACGTATTTCATAGGCAAGTATTTTGCATGATATTGTGTCTTTCAGATGTACATATAACTTATGCTGCCTATAAAATTATCCTATCTAAATTTAATTCTTATAAGCTATGGTCATCAAATCAGGAAATCTTTATTCAGTTTCAATAACAGACTTAAATTCAAAATTTACAACAAAAAAACATGGTATTTACATTTTACAACTGCAAATTATCAAAACAAAAAGGAACAAATCAATTATCTTTAACTATCAAGTAACAAATATATTTACAAAACAAATATCTAGAAAATAAAGAAAACAAGAAACTTTTCTATAGTTCTTGTCCCTACAGCAGCTATTTATTTTACTTTTTTTTCTATATTTTCTCAAAAATGATGGCAACCCTAAGGCACCATACCTCAACCTCCCCTTAAAACTAACATATGTAAAAAATAAGTGAAAGCTATAAAAAGTGTAAATAAACATCATCTAAAGAATTTCATTATTATGTGTTGCAAAAAAATATAATAAACATGTTTGGCGATAATTATGAAGGTGAGGCTATTATTGGTTGAAGATTTAAATTATACCATTTGCTTTTGAAACGTGGTCTGTTAACACTATCCACGAGTGAGTTAGCTTTATTATTTATATACCTGTGAAATATTTTATCGTATTCAAATTCCGTCGCTGGGTGGTAAGTTTCTTTTCTTTATGCCAGTAATCTCGTGATTTACATAAACAATCAACGAACAAACAAATAAGATTTCAAACTGTAAACAACAAATAAAAAAGGGTGATTTCTCAATCGTGAACCTTCTATGCAATCTCTTATTTTAAACACTAAATAGTGTTATTCATCCAGGCTTGGTGCGCATGCGCTTAAAGTTAATCACTTTCTTTCCTTAGCATGTGCAACTCTTTTGATACAAATCTCGAAGTTTCTCTTTTTTTTTGTAACAAAGTAAGCAATCGTGTACAAATAAAAAAAAAATTAGAAGTGTGCTATTTTTAAGAAGCATTCAAGGAAAATTTAATAATTATAATCTATCAGATATTTTATTGCTAATTATTCTTAGTTAAAAAAATGTTGTTTCTTAAAGTATTATGCATTTGAGTTTTAAATACAATCAAAATATGTATGCGAATTCTAGACGCAAGTTCCTTATATGGCATGTTTTTAATACAAATTATGAAAAATATATTAGAAAATGAGAGAGAGAGAGAGAGAAATAAAATAATTTTTATTCAAATTAAAAGTTATAATTTCAATTTATTGACAAGGTAAGTGTAAAATAGGAACTACTTTGATATACCTCCCCAAATCGGAAATTTAGCGACTTTTTTTTCTCGCCAAGCAAAATACTTGTTTTTGGCGCCTTTTTTTCTCGCCGAATCTCGCTAATATGGATACTCGCTAAATACAAATAATTATTAACAAAAAAACTTAAAAAAAAAAAAACTCAAAAAATGGTACAAAATACTAGAAAGTACTAAATTTGACAACAGCAAAAACCTAAATGCTGAAAAAACTTAAATTGACAACACCAAAATAACAAACAACAACCCTAACTAGTCCGTAGGGAGTGCCAGATTTGGCGCTCAGTTTTTTTTTGGGGGGGGGGGTATATCAAAATTGTTCCGTAAAATATTAATCTGCATTATATTATTGCATGTGAAATTACTTTATAAACGGTTTTCTTAATTTCATTATAAATCAATGAAACTTGATTTATTATTTAAATATTTGAATATTATGTCCCGGAAAATGTTTCTTTATACGTCAGTTATTTATTTCGTTCATTTTGTAATGCAAATTTTTGCGTGCGTCTCTTATTTCATTTGGAAAGAAAAAAAACAATCAATGGAAACAGTTTTTCTCTTTCATAACTACTTATTCAAAAGAATAATATTTCCTTCAAAATGAGTGAGCACGTCTACTATCGATTGTTTCTGGAATTCAGTATTTAACTGCGATGTCCTTTAAGATTCTAAAATTATCTTCGAAGAAATTCTGACAAAAATGTTTTGAAAATTATTGAATTCTTATATATAATGGCTCGTTGTTTTCATATTTCACTTTTCTACGATATATATGTTGTTTATTTCCTGATATAGTTTTACAAAATTATAAATTAAATTTATTGGCAACTAAAAGTTCACGTTTAAGTGGAAATCAAATTGATGTCATTCAGACATTTAAAGGAATTAATTTCCTGTAATAATTATGACACCGCTGTCATTTTGGCAAAGAGGGCAGTTAAAAATCCTGAGGCTATTATAAAATACTTCAATGTCTACGATATAAGTTGACTTCTGGTAATATTTTTCATAAATAGTAAGCAGTATATATGTATCGTAAGTCAGAAAACTAGGAAAATTCCCAAGCACTCACCTCAACATACATGATTGTAAACGGCAAAGGTGCAACACCCAATTTTCTTTGTTGTAAAATATCTTGCCATTAGTTCGTGGTAACTGCACATGTATTGACTTATCACATGTATTTGTGATATTTAACTGCTGCTCTTTAAAAATAAATTGATATAATGGGAAAGGCAATGAATCTAGGGTATCCATTAGCTATTTCCATAACTATTAATCGCCAGAGTAAGTTCTAATTAAATATTAATTGTTTTATAGGAAAAAAACAAGCATTAATTTGAATTCTTTAATCAAATTTAATTTATCTTAAGTTTAAGATGCCTTAAAATAAAATAAATAGATTTTTCTCTCGTCTTATATTAAAATAATCATACTACTAATGTTTAAATAACACTATTGTATTATTAAATTACAATTTTGATTGCCTAGTTTTAAAGGTTTAATCCACTAAGCACAGCCTATAACCATATAAACTTGAAATACAATCAACTGACTTGGTTGAAAGTTTATTTGATACTCTCTTGCCTGTTTCTGTTGCCAGGATTTTTTTAAGAATCTTTACTACGCATGCTCCCTCTCTATCCAATGTTCTTCAGATGTATTAGATATTGAACTTATTGTCTTATGAATATGGCAATTATATACCATGATGTTTGGTTAAAAAGATCCTGTGTTTTATCCTAGCTCTTGTTGAGCAATGGAAGAGGGGATGTTGGATTCGTAATTTCTTCCTCGACGCTTGTCAGAATGGTTGCTTGAAAGTTGATATCAAAGAATGATGTTCCTTGTAGCAAGTGAATGCGATCAGTAAAGACACTGGGAATTAAATGTTCCTGGTATTGTTTTATGGTGATTTCATAGAATGTTGTTCTTTGTGGCAAGTGAATACGATTATCTCTGTAAAGATACTGGGAATTAAAAGTCCCAGCTGTTGTTCAATGTTGATATCAAAGAATGATGTTCTTTTTGGTAAATGAATACTACTATGTAAAGATACCGGGAATTAAAAGTCCTTCGCTGGTGTTCATTGTTGATATCATAGAGTGATATTCCTTGTGGCAAATGAGTATGACTATCTATGTAAAGATACCGGGAATTAAAATTTCTTCGCTGGTGTTCATTGCTGATATCTTAGAGTGATATTCCTTGTGACAAATGAGTATGACTATCTCTGTAAAGATACTGGGAATTAAAATTCCCTGCTGTTGTTCAATGTTGATATCAAAGAATGATGTTCTTTGTGGTAAATGAATACGACTATGTAAAGATACCGGGAATTAAAAGTCCTTCGCTGGTGTTCATTGTTGATATCATAGATAATATTCCTTGTGGCAAATGAGTATGACTATCTATGTAAAGATAGCGGGAATTAAAAGTTCCTTCTGGTGTTCAATGCTGATCTCATAGAATAATGTCCTTTAAGATATTGGGAATTAAAAGTCCCTGCAAATATTCAATGCCTTGTAACATATTTCGTATTGTGGTATGAAATATTTAGAATTTAATTTAAGTTTTCAGGTAAAATAAAACCATTCATTACTGTTTCTTTCAAACTGATCAAGCTATATTGAAATAAATATAGATCATACTTATTTCGATCAATATAACTTGCTTGAGAGACTAGTTGGAATTGGATTTACAATCAATTTGTAATATAAGCTATATTTTAATATTATTTGAAATAAATTTTTTATTACATTAATTTATTACGTCACAGATAATTATAAATTAACTTTTAGAAATGAAGCATGTCGTTGTGAATATTAATGCACCGGAAATTGCTTGAATTTTCATATATGTTTCAGAGAAAGGTATTTATTTACATCAAAAATATTTTACAAAATATAATTTCTCGTTTGAAACATATTTAAAATTATAGCTACGCTTATACGATAATAACTGCAGCAGATATAGCCATGAGAAAATATTAGCAACAGTGCCAAGTTTTGTGTAAATAACTTTAAATTATGCTTCCATTTTTACCATAGCATTGGAAATTATATTTAAGTTACTTTTGTGACATGAATTTTTCCTAAAATATCTAACTCTAAATATTCTAACTCAAGCCGCCCAACCTGTCTAGTGGTTTGGCGTAACTGACTACAGATGGGGAGGACCTGGGTTCGAGTCCCGTCTCGGGCATGGATGTACTTTCTCTTTCTCTCTGTTTCTTGTCCTTTCCTCAGATGATGGATGAAGGTGGCCCGCCTTATAAACGGGTTTGTTGTGAAGTGTGGCTTGGGTGATGCTACTCGTACCTCCGTGACTTGGTTCACAGGTGCCCACCGGGTAACGATAAAATGAGTAGCAGTTTCCGGCCTTGTTGCAGCAAATGGGCTAATGATTTACTTGCTCAAGGGTGCCCGCCATTAGAAATAAAAAAAAAATATTCTAACGTGTAAAAATATCGCTTACAGCTGTCAACTAACCCCTGTCTCGTGATATTTAAGGTGGATTTTATTACATTTTCCGGTACTTAAAACATCTTATTCTCATAGAACTATGGAGGTTTTCCAAATTCTTCTATACGTTCGATTTTAATGGGGCTATATAAAAGTTATGTTTTGTATAATAATAATTTATTACGTCTTATTATTTCTCAGAAATTTCCCGATTTACCGTTTAAAAAATGCATATTTTTATTTACTCGCTTTCATTTTACCGAAATATTTGTATTTAAACTTGACTCTGAATTTAAATATCTTTTTCATATTTTATAAAATTATTTTTAATTAGTATTTCTTGTGCATTCATTATCTTTTTTTGAAGGGTTAAATTTCTAAAATATCATTAAATGTAAGTTTTACGACTTTGTTCCAAGTTTCATACAGCAAAATTTTTTTAAAAAGCAAAAAAAAAAAAAAAAAAAAAAAAAAAAAAATATGAACAAAATAATCAAAAAATGAGTATAAAAAAAGTGGCAAAATTGGCAGTAAAAAAAGTCTTATTTACAGTTAAATGTAAGAATTTGAAAATACCTGTGAAAAAAAAATCAAGAATCAATCAAAGAAAAGAAAAATTTTCATAAAAGAAATCAATCAGATCTAAAAGCACTTTTATGCATCACAAAAATTATTCTTTATGGTATTTAGGACTTACACAACCAAAAGCAATTACATTACAATTTCCTTTAATTGATATTAAATCAACATTGGATAGAGTGCCATCTAGTGTTAAGTAAAATTATAAATGTACAATTAAAGCTTTTTTGTTTAATAAATACGATGGTAATGCAGATTTTATATTACGCAAAGTGAATTTTTACATATTTAATTTTTCAAGTTGATTTGTTGATCATCAGTTCAATATTCACTTTCTACGGTCAGAAAAGAAATTCTTTTTTTTTTTAATTCTTAAAATATTCACCTGAAGAAATATTTTATTATGCAATGAATATCCTTCTGAACAAGGAATTTAACTATACTTTACCAAATGAACAAGGAATTTAACTATACTTTTTAATAATAAAACTTTACCAAATGAGAGCAATTTTCCCGATGTAAAAATTGATTTATCATCCAATGAAAGCTTAAGAATCAAGCCCATAAATGTAGTTAAATACCAGATAAAAACTTTAAGAAGTAAGAAACTTTAAGAATTTAGATTTTCTATATGTTGAACCTAAAGATGACGTGCAATTGATTCAGGATAGTGGAAAAAGTTGAATTTATGTCTTCAAATCCTCCAGACAGTAATACAAATGGCCTTCCAATATGATGACTTTTGGAAGGTTTATCTGTTACAGTGTACGTGATATTACGTAAACTTATGAAATGTTATTCTTACAAGATTCATTTTAAGCAAAAATTGAAACATCAAGATTTCAATCATGTCTTAATCTTATGTAAAATGTTCTGGTAGGGAAAATGAATGCATGCCTCACAATCCTTATGCAAAATTCTGTATTTCATCAATACAAAATAAATTGTAAAATGATTAACCAGACTACATTGACCGTTATATTCTGAATCACAGGAATGCATAGAGTTTAGTACTGTGAGAAAGCTGCTCATTTCTAACAAATGAAAATATCATTTGCAATATTGGATGACGATTTTTGCCATTTGTAGCACAATGGTATCTTTAATTTTCCATACAATTCTTCGTAGACATTACCGATCACGCACCTGGGGAATTGCTTAAACCGTAGTTACATCTTTTAGACAAGAACTATAAGTTAATTCCATCTTTGAAAATGTTTGATATGTCTGCTTTTGAGATCCCAGTGATCGTCCTAGACTCCTTCTAAATGGACACCAACAATAAGCATTTTTTCAAATTTTGAAAAATATGTCGTTTTGCCCATTTCACATCTTTTATTATGATATGCACTCTCATACCATATTTATGCCGTTCTAGTGATATATAACCATTGCCATAAGGAATAAAATTTTCAAAGGGTTTTAATTTATTGGCCAATGGGCGATTTACGCAATACAAATTTAATTGTCTACCTCGGTACATAGGTAGAAAAATTCAATTTCATGATATTTTTTAGACTGTTTCAATTAATTCCAGTCATTGATTGGGAAAATACAACATTAAAATTTTACTTACATCTTATAAAGAATTTGAAAATCCATATTTTATATAAAAAAATTTCATTTTGAATTTTAAATTTATTTTATTTTAAACATTTGTTATTATTTTGAACAAAGTCTCAATTACTATGGATATTTTTGAAAATTAGTAATTATTCTTAAGGAAAATATAACTTTTAATAAATAATTTTTCTAACTAATAACTAACTAGATAAAGTTATTCTTTTACATTTGCTTTTTTCATTTTAAGCTAAATTTCATTTACAGAATTTTAAAGCCATAAATGTCTCACTTAAAAAAGTTTTCATTTTTAAAAATATGCAAAAAGCTTGATAAAATACACGTATATATAAACTTGGAAATTTTATAAAATAAAAATAAAAATATTACTATGCTATTAATAAAACGTGTTGTTGTTGTTACTTATTCCACTTGGCCTAGAGCCTAGCTAGACCAAGTCCAAATGACCAATCCCAGACAAAAAGTCATGTACCATCACTGTATTCTCCAAAGTGAAATTCTTGTCTAGCCCCATGAAGGATAGCAAATGCTCAGGTGTATCCTGGTGTAGATTGCGTTTCAGGCAAACAGGATAAGTCTTTTGACCCTGAACAAACACCAACCCATCCACATGTTATGACCACTGAGTACTCATTAATAAAACGTGATAAATGTATATATATATCAATATGAATAATTTAATTATGTATACATATAATAATAAATTCATATATTTAAAATGCAAAATTGGTGTTCAACTGCATATTTTGGATTTTCGTGGTGTAAGTTCCAAAATCAACCTCTGGTACTATTAAACAAAGGAAGATAGTGATAGCATTTTCTTTCACTGTACATATATTTATTAATAGAAATCTTAGAGATTTTACCTTTGTTAACATCAAACCTCGACAAATTCCCTTGAATATATATATATTAGTTTGGGGAAAAAGAAATCCATTATTTTTACGTGAACTTTATGTAACTTCTTTTGGATTCACTTTGTAAAATGATTTAAAACAGCTTTCATGTAGATTTTTAGGTCTTGCGCGTTATGACTGCTGACATGCGGTTAACGTCGATCATTTTTGATTATTTATAGACATTTTCGACGATGCTGTATACACATGCGAGGTGCATCTCTAACATCAAAAATATCCGAACGGAATCGACGAAACAAAAATTGTACGTAACTGGTTGTTACAGTCTTATATAGGACGATAAACACCTTTCACAATTTTAGCCACCCGACTATCTTTTTCGCCGTTACAAGAGAAAAACGAAAATGTATCGAATTTTCTGTTTGTTGTCTTCCATTTTTAAAACCTTGTACTCGTAACTGAATTAATCAAACAAAAAACCGCAAGAGGATATTTTAGTGTCAAATGTCACCTTTCCAACGAGCATAAATCTGAAATTGTTTGATAGATACCTCACGAGATATCGATCACTACAGACGTCTACCGAAAAAATAATGGATTACTTTTTCCCCAAACTAATATATATATGCTATTTGCATTCGAAATGATTATCATTGCAAACGTTTATTTTTATACATAATTTCATTTATGTTTTTACCAAATTTATTTCCGATTCAATTACTGCTTTTGTCATTGATATTAATGGAAGAAACGTTTAATTATTTCACTGTATTTTATTTTACATTATGGAGATCAAACAAAATAAAAAATATCACAAAAATTTCTCGGTAATTTAAATTGCCTAAGTATCCGTTTCCTCTATTTGATATCTTAAAAAGAAAATTAAGAAATAAAGCTATTTTATAATTGTCACAAGTGAGGACTTATGTGTATCCTCTATTTCTACACGAAAGGAATAAATTTGAATTTCTAACTAGGATCATATTCGTATCCCCTCTCCTACTCACCAACCCTTTGTATCTTGGTAGAAGAAGAGCCCTATCTGAACTTTGAAAATTGGGGTGTAAAGAGACATTGGAATTAATGATGCGAAGAACCCGAGACACTGGACAAGTTGAAGATGACGCAGTTAATAAAAATAAAGAAAATCTTTATTAAGGAGAGTAGACATCATTAAGTAAAAGATTATGTTTTGTGGAAAATGATTTTGGCTCGAAGTCTATTGATGAACGCAGGATTAGTTTGATTTGAATTAAGTAAATGATTACGACGTTCTCTTTTTTAAATTTTTTTATTTGTGATGATTTTTAATAGACTTCTTGTAAGAGTTAAAAGGTTGATATGAAGTTATTAGAATTTTTCTATTACTGTTTACAAATATTTTTAGTATTTATAATATTTTTTTGACTTGTTAGTTAATTTGCTTTTAAACCCATTAATCATTAGAAAAGTATTAATAGATGTTTATTTTTTTTCCTCTGGAAGATTTTATGTATGTTACTAATTATTTGTTTGTTAATATGTATATATTTAACTTTATTATTTTAGGGTTTTTTTTCAGGATTTCAAATGATGAATTGGTTTCTGAATGGTGGTGAACAAAAGCTTCAAATTAACAATTTGTATCCTATTTAAAATACTGTTGTATTTTTTAATGAATAGATAATATATTAATTACAAATTTAATGAAAATCTTGGTTTATATTCAATTGTTAAACGCAGCAATTCTTAATAAATCGAGCTAAGCAAAAAATTTACTAAATACTTATTTATTAATTATATTCTTATACTTATTGTTTATATTATCATATTATTTATATTATTTATTTATAGATAACATTTTGTGCCTTTGGTATTAAATGTTACAGTAAAAACTAGGTTTATATTAGTTATTTATTAATGAACACAACACTAACGCAGAGGGCTAATAACTATTCTTAACTCTCGGCCTATATTAGTTAATTGTGGATAATTTTAAGACATCAATATAAGAAGGATTTTATATTGATGTGTATTAAAATAATTATGTAGTTTTTAGAAAGTATTATTATCATATTAAAATGTATATACTGTTCGCATAAATCACACAAAATTATTGTTATAACTTTAAATGAACATAATAATGTGATTTTTACGAATTATATTGAATGGTTTGTTCATTTAAGTACAAGAAAAAAATTTTTTGGTAGTTTTTCTTGAAATAAACAAAAGTTAATGTTTAAATTTCGTTTGAAATCCCTTTCTTTTGAAAAAATTCTACAAGACTCTTATATAATATACAATACAAGAAATTGGGCTTTATTCTTTATTTAAACTTTATGCTTGCTTTTTCTTGAAGACAATTATTGTATTTTTAATATATAATAGCTTTTATTAATGGAACGAAACAATATTTTACTTCAATTATAATGGGTAATAAATAAAAAAAAATTCATTGTATTAAAAAAGTTATTTACTGATATGAAACTCAAAAAATATTAGAATTACAGGAAATTTTTCTATTAAGCTAAAATTAAGCAAATGCCCATTATCTTTGGATAATAAATTGAAATTTTTAGGATTTAATGGTTAAAAAATTTTTTAAATTACTCTCAAATATTTTGGAAGCAATAATTCAAGCAACGATGTTGTCTGTGAATTTTATGCACAAAACTTAGATACCAATAAACTCTTTGATAACCAGATTTTTAACCTAAAATTTTTACTTTTATACAAATCCTGCATAACTATCATAAAAATATTCTAAATTGGGGTTTTAAAAATTATCTTATCAATATTATTGTATAAATATATTGATTTGAAATGTATAGACAGTATATTTTCATCATTAAAATTCGTCATTTTAAACCAATTTAGCTCTTAAATAATAACTTGAATTTTTTTATCAAAATTTAGATAATTGCTTACAGGTATGATTTTTTACCTGTTTAATTTTTGAAAATTGTTTAAAAATTTGTTTTAGAAAATTTAAAAATTTGGAATATATATATATATATATATATATATTCGAGAAAAGAAAAATCAGGAAATCAGGTAGTTTCGAAACTTCTTTCATATCACAAAAGGAGAAAAAACTCTTCTGCTATGTAGTTACGATTGTTTTAAAATAAAATAAATTTTAAATTAAAAATTAGATGTTAGATTTAGAAAAAATTAGATGTCAGATGATTTAGAAATTTACCAGAAGTATTTATGGGCAATCCATGTTATTTAATATATGTTTTCTAAGTAAGAAAAAATGTGTGTTTGGTGTTAAAAAAATATTTTCTGTTCTTCAATAATGCATAATTTATTGATTCAGAATTTGTATCCTTTGAAATATTTTAAGCACTCATGAAAAAAAATTAATTTATTTTTTACATCCTTTTAAAAATCATGTGATCAAATTTAAAACAACAATTATCTTTACATTATTTTAGATTAAAATTATAACTTCAGTCAACGGTGAATTCTATTTTTTTTAATTATTTGGATTTTTTTCGTTTATTTCGATATGCTGTAAAAAACAGTCTATTGTATGTTATTTTTTTCGAAAACATTTAACAAAATGCAGGATCCACAAAACCTAAATACACATTTTCTCCTGATAAAGTCTAAACTAAACAATCATGTGAATATTAATTTTTATCTGTAAATATCCCTTAATACAAATGATTTCAAGAAGAGATATTCAGTTTTTTGGGCTTATATTTCAAATAATATTTATCTGTTTCGTACACCAAGTAATTAATAGTATATAAACAGTTAAAAAGTTCCCAATTTTCTAAAAGTGTGAATTTAAATTTTAAAATCTTTATGACCTTAATTTTTTAAATATATTTGCTTTTTTTAATGGTAATAAAACAAATCTTAGTTAAGTTGTTGCTGTACTTATGACACTTGGCAAAACCAAGCCCGTCCGTCAGGAACTGAAAGAATATAGTCAGAAAGGACGTCTTTCTTTTTTGAATAGAGTACTCCTATACGAGGATGGAAGTACGACTTTGGATCATAGATGACAGCACCATCTGGGTCTTCCAATTTAGAGATAGGAAGCCAAAGAAGGCTGGCTCCTACTACACCTAGAGGTATTAATTTGAAAAGGGAACATGGGGGACATTGCGAGCACGACATAGTTTAAGTGCCCCAGTTGCCATTAGTAATCATGATGGATCTTCGGATAAGCCGGAATTCGAACTCACTACCTTCTAGTAACGAGAACGACGCCTAAACCTACCAGAACACAGCGGCCTAATTTTTTTCAATATTGAACTTAAGCAATGAAGTAAGTTTTTAGAAAATGCTACTATATTATTTTGAGGATCATATAAAAAGTTGAAATCTATTATTTTTACAAAATCGCTTTTCTTGATCAAAATTGCTTACAGGTAACTCATAACTTTAATTAAAATTTTTTTTAAAATATAACGTTACTAAAAAGTTTCTAATTTGGAAAAGACATAAAAAATATCTATGAAGAATGAAAAAACAAAGAGAAATAAATATGATGTTTACGTTTGATTATTTCTTTCTTTTTTTTTATAAGTGTAAGAATTTTATTTTATTGGTACGGCATATGATATGCATAAATATAAATAAACGTATAAATGGAGATTATTTAAACAGTTGCTTATGATGATATTGTTTTCTAAAGTGATGTTTGTAGATTAAGACAGTGATTGTAGATAGTTTCATATTAAAACTAATATGAAACTGTAACAATTAATTTAATTCATCTTAACGTCAACCACTTTTTTTGCCCTGTCTTGCATATTGATTTGGCTTAAGAAAAAAAAAACTAATCAATTTAAATAAAAATTGTTAGTGAATTAAAAATCTTTTCTGAATTTTGTGTTTCTTTAAGCAAATTAACTGAAATCTTCGTCATGTACAATTAGTTTTGTTCTGTAAACTGCTTTTACAACTAAATGCATAGCCATAAATTTTGTATTATATATATATATATATATATATATATATATATATATATATATATATAATACAAAATTTCCCTAATAAAATGATTTTATCAAAATACTTAACTTGTAATTTTCGTGACAAGAACAACACATAATAATAAATTATCTTACAAGTTACAAACATTTTATTTTAAATAAGAAATACTAAATTATAATTTTTAGAAAAATTTCAGAGTATAATTTAAGTTTCTTTTTGGAGTTTTATAGGATTTATAATGTGAATTTTGTCAAGATAAGTTGCTTTTCAAAATTAAATGAAATTTATATTCAAGTTAACTATTTCTTATAAAACGGATATCGTAAAGAATATTTTTTACTATTAAAAATAATATTTGCATTGATATTATTTTAAGATATCCTTAGTAATAAATTTTAGGTTTTTAAAAATAAAACTATACATATGTATTCGATATCTTTGTCGTAATTGCTCAGAATTCAGATTTAGTACTCACTTCACAGTAAAATAAACAGATCTTAGACAATCTCACAAGGATTATCTAAACAAAACCCAATTTGTGACTAAATCCAAAAATTTATTACTTTTCCTTAATTACTTTTTATATAGAATTTCCTTTTCAATTGAAAAAATTGTCCATTTAAAAGCAAATATATCCAGTAGAAAACGAAACAAATGACTAAATTATCATAGTTAGACAATTAGAATTCCAACATTTTAAAGTAACATTCTCGATTTCGGCGCCGAAAACAAATTTTTATCTTTGTTTTCCTTGTCATTTGTCTCCTTTTTGCAGCTCTCTGACAAATATTGCTAAAGAGAAAAGCTTTTACACAGACCGATGAGTCATAATTTAAGGGAGCACGCTAACAACCTCTCGTTCGACGCTTCAGTGCACCTCCCCACGAACAACCCCGGAGCATCTTGAGTCGTGCATAAATAGCCTATTTATATGCATAGCCTGTACCATCATCAGCACTTTTAAGTGTCCCCCAGGAAAGATTCCCCTCCTTTTTTTCTTACCACTCTTCACAGCGAATACATCAGAGGTTTTGTCTTTTTTAAAAATTTCCTCTAATAGATATCATACGAATAAAAGATACATTACTCATATTTAAATTACCCCGAGAAAAGTGTTATCCCATTTATTAGACAAAGCAAACTAATAAACGTCTTATTATTATGCATAAGGGTCTCTCGAAATTACGCCATCTTTAGTGTTGTCATTTAGGTTTAGCAAGAACAAAATGAAGGAAAGAAGGAAATAAAAAAGGAACTAAAATAATAAAAAACAGTGGAATATATTTTCTAAATAAGTACACAGAAATGTTAAAAAGAATTAAAAACGCCGTTATGATATGGAAAACAAAAAGAATAAAGTAAGGGAAAGGTGAAGATAAGAGTTGAGTTGTTTCTGAGTAGCCATTAAATGTTATTTTCAGTATTTCATTTCAGTTCTACCACAAATCAAATATAAAAGTGCCTATACGCAGCATGTTTATTCCAAATAGTTCTTTTTCGTGCTATTAAAATGAAAATTAGAATATGTTCTCTCCTATGTTTATTTAAAGGAAACAATTATTTGTTGACCGAATCGTCTTTTGCTTTTTCGATACAGTTAAAGCCATACTTTGAGAAGTTGTTTGTCATGAATTTTTAAATAAGTAATTAAATTTAAGTATCTTGAGTAATTTGGTCCGCAAAGAAAAGAAAAAAAAATCTTAAGTTGCGTGAGGGTTGTTATAACCTGTTGAAACGAATCATTAAGGCTAGGGTTAGAGTAAATTTTTGGGTCATTAACCCCTTTTTCAAGTAAATAAAATTAAAAATTTGGTAATTATTTCTGAAAGTAATTTATTATTGTAAAATTATTTGTTATTCAATTGATTGATTTAAATATTTTTTCAATGAAAAGTCTGTCACGAATAATATAATATACTAATTTTTAAGCATTTTCATTCTTAAAGCATATTTTTGATTTTTTAAAAGATTTTTAATACATAACATTATAAAGAAAATATTTTATTCTATTAGGAGATTTATAGCATCAAAAATGGATGCATTTTGTCAAGAAATGTATTGTTATAAAATAATTATTACTAATATATAACTAACTATGAGGAGTTTTATAATAATAAAACGGAATGTTTTTGTACCACTAAATTTTAATAAAAATATCAAATCAATAACAAAAATAAATTTCAAATTGTTGCTAAATTTTATAGAAAATGTTCAGACTATTGAGAAATCATTTAAGCTATTAGTTGTAACACCCCAAAATGAATTATCGCCAATATAATTTTTAACTATGAGTTTTCCTTTCGCATTCATTTTGTATGATTATTATTTGCTCATACGAGTAAATAATAATCATACAAAATGAATGCGAAAGGAAACAAAATGAATGCGAAAGGAAGTAGTGAAATAATATAATTATACAAAAAAAAGTCTTTCAATGTTTTTATAGTACCATTTAATGACAACTATCATATTTTACGATTGGAATTTTGCAACGGAAATAGGCGAATATTTAATCTTTGCAAGTACGTATTAAATGCAAGTAATTTCGACCATCTTGTCTAGTGGTCAGCGTAACTAAATGGTATAGAGAGGTTCTGGGTTTGAATCCCGATTCGGGCATCGATGTGCTTTCTCTCTCTCCTGTCTTTGTCCTTTCCTCGTATGAATGATGTATGAATTGTTGCCAATCCTATAAACGGGCATGTGTGTATGGAAGAAATCGGACTCCACACCAAATTGCGGTTCAGTTGAAAAAGTGGATCAACGCACCCCATATTGCCAGCCTGGCTGATACGTGACCAATGATAAATTTTTGGTGAACTAATTAATATTTCATTCTATTTTTCGAATATTTGTAAAGATATAATGTAAAAGTGGTGGAAAAAATAGTACGCGAGTTTTTTATAAGAAATTTAAAACTCTTAAAGACAAAATAATATACGAAAATGAAATCAGCTAAAATTTTGAGACTGGAAGTCAACGACGTAAGATGCACATCGAAAATATGAAAAGCATTTTAATGTATGTTTCAGCGTAGATTACACAAATCGCAGAAAGGTAAAAATACGATAACATAAAAATGAATGGTAAATGGTAAAAATACGATTACGCACACATAAAGGTGATATTTCTTAAAATGCATCGAACATATTTTTAACATTTACCAAGAATAGCCATGCTTTAACTTACACTTTTTAACCGATATATAAGTAATATGTTTTAAGAAAATATTTTAAGAGAAAGTATATTTCAATTTTCAAAAGTGTAATCGAAGCTTTTAAAATTAAAATGAATGAAGTTAATGACCCTCCAAAGCTTTAATTTACTAATTTTTACTTTAAGCATTACTAAAAACAATAAATTACTGAAGAGCTAATTTTATTTACTAATAACGGGTCAGTCCTGCTAAATAATTGTAATTTTAAGTTTCAGAAAGTCTCGACGGTTATTTGATGTGATTTTTTTAGCTGAATATTACATCAAATAACCGTCGAGACTTTTCGTGTGATTTTTTTAGCTGAATATTACATGTAATTTTATGGTATTATGTCAAGAAACTACTAAAATATTATTTTGTAGCAAAGCTTTTTGCCTAAAATTAGGAATAATATTAGGTAATGCCTATTGAACATTCTCTTCAATTTTAATATTAAATTATATCTTAACAAACAATTTATGGAAGGAATGCATTTATTTCTTCAGAAATCGGCAGTGTAATATTTGAGATTTTCTTGATAGAGTATTTAAAGATTCCAGTTAGGGATTTGATAAACAAAATCTTCTTTTAAAGTTCAAATTTGATTAATAAGATATATATTAGATTAGATTATAGAAATGTTTTATATTTGAAGGAATTATTTTTGTTTTACTTTCTTAAATTACACTTTTAGAATTATTTACAGTTTTAATATTTAAAATTAATATTAATAAATTTAATCATCAAAATTAAATTACTCTAGCTAGAAGTATAAAATTTTCAGTTTTCTTTGTAACGTATTAATTAAAGAATAATTAACAAATCTAATTAATTATGGTTAAAACAAATTTCTTCGAAGTTTAAATACATTTATTTGAAATCATTGGGAACCAATAACTGTAAATAACGTTAAATTTTTGTCAAGAAAATTTGTTCAGCTCTTTATAATTTTCAATGGATATAATTTATTCAAAAAGCAAAGAATCTCGATTTTTTGCAATTATAAAATATGAAGAAATATACATTTTAAATTGATTATATTTTGAAGTGATGCTTCTTATCAATAGATGGCGCTGCATGACCGCTAGTTGTTACTTGTCGTTCTCAAGAATAATAAATGTTCTTTTAGGAATATCAATTTAAAAGTGTTTTAATTAAATACTTTAATTCATATTTTCATGGCGCAATACAAAATTATTTTAAGTTTGAATTTGAATTATATTAGTATCATAATTCCAAATAATTTATTATTAATATTTCGCTAAGGATCATTACGTTTTACTTATGAAGATTACTTTACAAAAATTAATAAACAATTTCAAATAATTACGAAATAATAATATGCTCCGCAAATCAATTTTCTTTATCTATAGCATTTTGGTTTGACAACGAAATCTCTAGGTTGAATGGCAAAATTTATTTAAAAATATTATGAATGACTTGTCAATATGAATTATAAAGAATGGTTAATTTAAAGTTTAATTAAATAATTTAAAACTTAACTATATTTTTAAAAATATTATGATATTATTAATTTTTAAAAAATGAATTGCTTATAAAAACTATGATAAGAAGATAAGATTGTTGATAATTTAAAAAAAATAAATAGTCTATATTTTTAAGAATTTATTCATTCGACATTTATCTTATAAAATTTTAAAATATCGCATGTTAGAATTTTTTTAATACTCTAACTGTTTGAAAACAATTTGGTAAACTTTTTGGTAAACAATTTGGATTTCAAATAAAAACTAACTATTAAAGTACAAATTTTTATAGAAGTATCTATTGCGATATAAGTAAATTTAAAAAGCAAATTATTTAAAAAAAATATCAAAAAAGAAATAGCAAAAATTTACACAAACTAGAATTTGCTGAGATCTTGATAATTATATTAAAATTTAAGACAACATTTTCAATTGTTTCTGAATTTGTGCTTAAAAAGATTGGTTAAATTGAGTTATTACATTTTACTTTTTTGCAAATTCAGCTTCTTCAACGGGGAGAGTTCCATTATGAAAATCTCTCTGTTGAATAAGCACCCAAACTGTAGACTAGATTCCAACTTTTTAACTATTGAATTGAAGAACACAGTGCTCATTACTCATCAAAACTCTCAACTATAACATACATTCTTAAAATATTACTTACTGACCATTTTTAACAGCAGATTTATCAAAACAAAACTATTTAACTTTTACAATTGAAAATGTTTTATCTTCCAGGAATAGATAAAAAAAAATCAACAGTAAAAAATAGCTTAAATTTTAATCAAAAAAAAAAAAAATCTAGAAGTGGAAAAATTTTTTAGAAAAATATATTAGCATTTTAATTTATAAATTGGTAGTTGCCTAATACTTATTCTTAAAATGCGATACTATTTAAGTTGAAATGGGTTAGTTATTACACAATGATCAATTTTTATTCAAGGCCTGATTTGACTGGGACTTTTATCTTCATGTGGGATTTAAATCACTTAAAATAACATCCACTGTTGGAGGAATTGAACCCATAAGCTATTGTAATGAGAGCCATGGTAAGAATCATTCATTCATGAATATATGCAGGTTTTTCCAAGTTAAATAAAATTTTTATAAATTTATACACTATTATATGATGGTAAAACTTAAAATTCTAATTGATTAGTGCATCTTATATTTCACCAAATAGTCATGCAAGTACACAAAATGTTTATCAATTGAATCATTATTTTATTAACATCCACTGGCAATTTTTCATCGTTACAAATGTTTTATTTATTTTTTTTATTTATGTTCTTGGCATTTTGCATGCATTTATTCACATTTTTAAGAGTAAACGTAAATATTTTGAGGTTTTTGAGAAAATTTGTATTTAAAGTGATAAAAGTAATTGAATTTGGAATCTTGAATCCTAAGAGGATTTGACATTCAAAAATCTAAATTAATATTGCTTAATTATTATTTGTTTTCCAAATTCAAAGTGAAAATTATTTTAAGTTGAAACTTTAAACTCTAAATACTCAATTTGCAAAACGAAATCGTTTCGAAAATTGTGTTTCATATATTTTAAATATATATTGAAGAATTGAAATATGTGTTTTCTTGTTTCCAGAAAATATTTTTTTTAAATACTTTACAAGTTTATGGAATCATAAGCACATTTATCAATATTTGAGAAGCAGATTTTAAAATCTTCATCACTATCACGACTAAAATCATTTCCCGGATCTGATAAATAATCAGGAATACACTGATCAATCGCTGAACGTTCCCTAACAGCCAGTGTAGATTAGAAAAAGGAAGCAAACAGTGAAGTTAAAGTGAGAATTACGAAATACCTTCAAATGCCGCTGTTTAGTACATGACTAGCGCCACCTGTTGATCAACATGTAAACTAAACATCTAATACTGTATATAATTTACTTTACCGGTCCAAAGATGAAAACACGGGTTGCGCAATAAAACAAGAAAAATATATAACAGCGAAAATCACGGGATGAACAAATTTTGTAACATTTAAGTTAATTGTGGTAAACGTAGGACGTTCAGTCAAATTATATATATATATATATATATATATATATATATATATATATATATATTCAAACCATTAATGAATTAATATCCAAAATATTCATAAGGAATGCGTATGTTACAGCCTTTGAGACAAGAGAATGAAATAATTTGAGATTTTGATGGTTGGTTTTAACGATGCAAGATCCAAGTAAGAACAAACTGCGTCATTGAGATTTTGAAAAGTTTTTCCAGAAAGTAGTATTTGCAATTGAGGTTAAAATACACTCCAATAATCTCCAGCAATTAAATTATTAGTCACAAGAGTACAATTTAAAGCCGCCCACCCTGTCTAGTGATTAGTGTAACTGATTACGGATGGGAAGACCTGGGTTCGATTCCCGGATAGGGCATGGGTGTACTTTCTCTTTCTCTCTCTGTGTTTCTTGTCCTTTCCCCAGATGATGGATGAATGTGGCCCCGTTTAAACGGGTTTGTGGTGGTGTGGCGTGGGCGATGTTACTCGTACCTCCGTGACTTGGTTCACCGGGTAACGATAAAATGAGTAGCAGTTTTCAGCCTTGTTGCGGCTAATGGGCTAATGTACTATACTTGCTCAAGAATGCCCGTCATTAGAAACAAAAAAAAGTTTACAATTTAATGGCCGTATTCATTCTTTCGCTGTTGAATGTTGAAAGAGAGAGATGGTCTATTTTAACTTTCCAATTGCATATTTGTCGAAAAAATTGATATAAGTATCCTTCCACGTGACTCTAAATCCATCTAATTGTATAATAAAATCCAAGAGGATAAATATAAAATAGACACTTAAATTGTCTTAGATAAGTCTGTTAATTATTTTATCCTAAAATAACCTTGCTGGAATTTCTGGTGTAAGTTATGCACAACTCAGAATCAAAAACTCAAGTGACAAATCATTTAATCACATCGGTTATCAATGCCTAATAAAAACCAAATATTATTTTTATCGTTATGCACACAATTAGAATAATATATTTAAAATAATTTAGAACAACAAACAATTTCTGAAGAAATATAATTACAAATAACACCATCAACATCGAAAATAAGTGAAAAATCAGAATTATCCTTAAACCATTTATCAACGAAACAAGCCAACTCACTAAATATTTTTTTTTATCACCGCTAATAAATTCCAAGCATCATTTCTCGTAGTTTAAATCTCATCCCTACTGAGGAAGATTTTCATCAGGGAAGACCTTTGCCTGGTGTCTTTGAGCAGCGAGCGCGGGACAAAATATTGCATTAGCCGCTTTCCATTAGTCCTGTGAGTTGTGGGTACTCCACTCATTACGGGGTCTAATGGGGACGGCGATAACTTTATTACAGGAGCCTGGCTCAAATGTCGGTTATAATGAAGTGAGAAGGCCTGGGATGGTGCGCGCAAAAGGATAAATGAAGCGCCGCGTTTGAAAGGATACTTCCAGTATCTTTTGAAGACATCAAGAAGTAAATGCTCAGCCTTCGGAATATTGATTAGGACGTTAGTTTCCTCCTTCTTTGTTTTAATTCCGTATTAATTACAGTAATGATAATGAGGGTGTAGAAAGAAGGAGGATTTGTCTTCATTCCTTAATCGTGTTAAGGGTGTTTTAGGAAAAATGTAAATATAGCGCGTCGGAGACATCATTTATATAAAGTCATTTGTGTATGAAGTATGTATCAGCGAGTGATGGGCCTGAATTTTAATTAATAACCTTGATTAATTCTTCCTTTTGTGAATATTATTTAAAATTAACAAGACACTTCTAGTAAAGTTCAATAGAAATTGACGAAATAAATAAGGAATTGAGTTATATGAGCGATACAGAAATTTATCGTATATTTTCGTTACCTTTACTGTTGTTTTCTTTTCTGTGGAAGTCACCAATCTCTACAAACAGCCTTGTAACTGTGAACCATGATTTAGTGATGATGTCAACTTTTGGGATGGTACAATTATGCCAAAACTTCCACACCATGTATATGGAAACACGTTAGAATTTATGAATATTTTTGCCGCACGCGGTCTATTAAAAAATAATTTGATGTATTCTCTACAATAGGAAATAATAAATTGAGATGATTCGTTGATATAGAATAAATACAATTTTCGGCAACAAATATTTTGAATTATGACTATAAGTACTATTCCAATATGCAAAACATGAAAGGAGAAAGTTCTGTGATTGATAATAAAGCTGTAATTTATTTAGGATTACTTTCAAAGCTTTTTTAAGTATAACTGATTATAGGCAGTGAAGTATTTATATTTTTTCCAATGGTGGGCACTCGAGTGATCAACCCTTTCACTTTCGCGCTTTCCGCCAAGGCCGAAAACTGCTACTCATTTATCGTTACTCGGTGGGCACCAGTGAACCAAGTCACGGAGACGAGTAGCATTACCCACGTCACACCACTACAAACCCGCTTAAAGGGTTAACAAACCACATTCATTCATGATCTCAGGAAAGGACAAGAAACACATATGAAGAGAAAGTACATACATGCCCGAACCGGGATTCGAACCCTGGTCCTCCCCATCCGTAGTCAGTTACGCTAACCATTAGACAGGTTG
>JAPDSC010112605.1:571831-606006 GCA_026290005.1 Latrodectus geometricus | reverse complement strand
TCTATATTTTAAGCATCTATTCATAAATGCAAAAACTGTGGAATTATGGATATCACTCATTATATAAAATCTATGCCATTATATAAACTATAGAATTATATATTTCATTCTACAAGTTTTTTTTTCACGTATAACTATTTTTTGGCAAATAATAAATGAAAAATTCTTAAAATCTATGAATTTTTTTTTTTATAAAAGATACCATTTTTCTTTAAACAAAATACTTCAATGAAATTTGAATTTTGACACTATTTATCGAATTTCAATAAACAAAATACTTATCAGTGGAATAGTTATTGATATTGGTAATACTCAATTTATTAGAATATCTTCCACCAAAATTATTTGTATAAATTAAATAATTGTGAATAATAAAAATATAAATAATTGTGAAATTAGTATGACTCAAGTATTTTGTTAGTTTCAAATTGAGTTGAGAACACATGATGCGTTTCTAATCAAAGAGTACCTGCAGAAAGACATAAATTCTGTTTAGTGAATTTCAAAGCCTTAATTCCTTGAAAAGCGATTAAAAAGCGATTAATTCCTGTCCTAATGTTATGTGCTGCCTGTAAAAGATCTGGAAGTTGCATAAATTATGCTTTGTGAAAAAAAAATCTTATTATTAATATGAAATAAATGAATCGTAGGTGTATCAAAATGTACCCATTTTGCTGTGTTCCATTCAAATCATTACTCTGGTTCAAAAAACTTCTAGATTATACACAATTTACTGCGTGCTTACTTTGTTTAGATTTTAACATAGAAAAACACATACCAAATTTTTGAAAATCCTTCTTAATTATAAACTGAAAAGAAACTAATAGAATAGAAGCAGAACATAACTAGATATTTTTGGTATTTATGTATTAGCTTCACCTCAGCCAATTTTCGGCCAAGCCCAATTAGTGCCATGGAAATTGCATCATAATATAACAAAATAAAGTAATAATAATAAATTTTTCCTAACATTTTACTTAAAAAAAACTATTCCTAAAATTAAATCATGTGCAGTAACACTAATATGTAAGTACTGTATTTTTTTGTGTGTATACCAAAATAAACAGAAATTCTAAGAATTTAAAAAAAAAATTACTAGGGATTGAAATTTCAGTTTATACGTACAAACATGAAAGTTTACAAATATCACATAAAATGTAAATATTGTTTAACATTTTAAATCTAATGTATCGTACTTACTTAAGGAAAATAGAAATATGAAGTTAATGCAATGATAGCTGAAGTAAAATTTACATTAGATATTTATGAATGCTATATTGAATTATAAATAAAAAAATCACTTATGATTGATTTTAATTTAAATGCGAAAATGTAAGTCTAACAGAATAGCACTTAAAATTGTATACATCATAAAAAAAATTTAAGTTACAACACCATAAAGTAATGCATTACAAAATACCTCGTAAATGGATTATTTCTAAAATAATTTACTAAAAAATTGAAATCTATAATGCTTGAAAACTCTGTAAATTTAATATTGAAGAGAGAGTTGGAACACTTTCTACATTCTTGATTGATGGCATATTTAGAATGGATAAAATAATATAGAAATAAAAAAACAACTTTCAATAACTTTCAAAAATTGTAAAAATAAATATTAATTTTTTTAAAAAAATTACACTGTTGGAATGTAGAAAAAAGGGGGATTCAATACCACAAATATTTTTCTCTACATTTAACAATAACGTAAATGACAATTTTAAAAAAGAAAAATCACATCACTTGTTTTCAAGAATCAAAAAATATTCTAATACAAAATGTTACACCTCTTAAGTGAATTACATTGAGATAACTTTAGAATTTAATTCAGTTTTAATTGTTTTCAGTTAACTAAAAACACTGTAATTAGAATTTTAAAATGATATATAGTTATTATTTTAAACTTTACAAAGCCCAACATCTCAATATAAGTTTCCTTTCATTTCATGCAACCATTTTCAATTTTTCTTTTCTATTTCAATTCCTTTCATTTCATTGCAATCATCACTCCTGAGCCAAAAATTAATGAACAAACATAATAAGAATTTATTTCATGTAAAACAAACTAATTTTAAATTCCCTTTGGTAAAATATTTTTAACTTATGTATTTTAGATCACTAAATTTTCAAGTTTTTTATATATATTAGAAAATTAAGTCACATTTTCTTGCCAACTTGAGTTGTGTACATTTAAGTTATACACAGTATCTTTAACAAATATTAATTTCACAGGTAATATAATAATTAACAAATATTAATTTCTTCTATACTTAAAAATATTTTAAGACAAAACTGTTAAATTAATCGAACTTCTTCTTATAAAGGCAAAAATAATGATAAGATAATATGTACCAACAATATTTAATAATAAGACATCTTTCACTTGTAATTTACCGTGGAACTATCAAGAATATCATTAGAACTCTTTCACAAAATTTATTTATTCTTTAGCAAAACTTTATAACTTTTATTTTTGGTCTTTAGCGAACTTATCTAATAAAATTTATGGTTCTAATCTAAAAAAAATGATCTTTAACATGTTTCCTTGATCTTAAAATATTCTATTTTGTTTATACAGAATATAAAAACTTTCAAGCCTCAATAAAAAATTACTATTCAACAAACATTTTCACATTCTTTTATATTTTCTGCGCTGGGAGTTAATTATGTAATCATTATTATAATCATATAAATGAATACTTACTTAAAATTTAAGAAAAGATACTTGAAAGCAATTAATACAATACAAAGTCATCGTTAAATTATTCAAAGGCTGTAAAATAATTTTCTTCACTGCAAATGCATTGGTAAATTAATTAACTCGAAAAAAATCAAAAAATATAATAATTATAAATCCCACCTAAAGGATTTTTACAAATAATATATATATTAATTTATTTAATAAATTTAGATAGATATTCATATTCCATCCACAATAACTGCTAATATGCTAATTTTTGAAAGTTACAATAAATATCCAGATTACGTCCACAACGAACATCTAATAGAAGTCTAGTTTTAATCCACACATATTTATGAACTAATGTCTATAAAATGACGCCTAATGTATTTCTATTAGACATCTATTTATTATCCATGACGTCCACTGGGTATTGTGGATCTTTCGTGGACGTTCATTAGAGGTATCTGATTGCGTGGGGTGTAATTGCTGAAAATTGGTTATGTTAGAACATTCCATAGGGGAAAGAATCAAGTATTACACTAGTAACTACTGAAATTACAACTCCAATAAGCAACTCGTCAAGCAAAGGAAATTTTCAGGATAGATAACGTGCTGTGATAATTTTTGTATCTCAACTATGCAAAGTAGATGAAAGAAGCAACAACTTAAAGACATGTCAAAGAAGAGATTTCACAGGAAGTTTCTCATACAAAATTTGTATTTGAACGTAATTTTCGATTAAATCTCATATAAGATATATAGACTAGAATGTGTTTTCTTTTGATCTGAATCACAATTTATTATGACGGAGGTTTATACCTTTTGCATAGGTTGAGAAGTAAAAATAGTCCCTAGAATATGAAATAGATAGACTAATGAAAACAAAATGGAATGCCTTGCTGGTTCTCAGCCCCACCCCCTGATAAGACAGACATATTGCCGACATGTCTTTAAAGATCGTACTATCACTTCATGAAACTTGGATCAAGAAGAGATGTGATTTGATACCCCCAACGCGTTCACGGATATTGGCCATTTATAACCCGAATGATGTCGTAAATTATTATTTTAATTGTACTCTTCATCTCACCATTCACAAGTACTTTCATAAATACTTGGTCTTGTTCTTGTGTTGAAAACGAAAAAACTGAAAATTTCCGAACACCCAACTCGAGAGATATGCATGCAGAAATTCTAGCATCTATCTCTCATTATTCACCTACGACTGGAATAGATTCTGTGTCCTTCCATTTCTAATGATTGGTCCAAGCAGTTATAGTGTGATTGTTTTTATCTAATGGGTGTGAGACTATCTGATCGACATTTTTCTATTTTTGATACAGAATGGCGGGCAATTTAACTGCTGAAAACCATTTCTCTTAATTTACAAGTCATTGGTCGTATTTATTTATAGCAATATAAAAAAACTCAGAACATTCTTAAGCACTTGCTCTAACAGAAATGCAACAAAGATTTAATATTATTTA
Organism: Latrodectus geometricus; assembly: GCA_026290005.1. Taxonomy (NCBI): domain Eukaryota; kingdom Metazoa; phylum Arthropoda; class Arachnida; order Araneae; family Theridiidae; genus Latrodectus; species Latrodectus geometricus. Next base: position 601,836 of record JAPDSC010112605.1, on the reverse strand, counting down.
ACAGTGGCTGGAAACTTTCCCTCAACCCGGAAACTTTCCCTCAGAAGAATAAAATGTGTTTCTAGACAGTAATGAGCGCTTCAGAAAAATATTTTGTTATTCTTAATAGGCGTAAACTGTCGTAAAGCATTCAAATACTTGAAACGTCTAGTCTAGTTATTCACATGTCATAAGGGGAAATACTGCCAACCATATACGCCAATTGAATGCTTGAAAGAAACAGAAGAGCAAAATACATCTGCCCTTTTTAAATGGCGACAACAGGCCAGTGATATTTTCAACAGTCTGGACTACGGAAGATTTTTATTGTGTGCCGCTCTGGGAACATCTCGAATGTTTATATCATATGTTATTAATGTCCTTAGATACAAGTCTAGATCACTTCTTGCTCACATTTTCTGAAATTCAAGCAGCAATTTTTTTTACTCCTACAATTCTAGTTCCCGTAATTCAACCATACTGTCAAGGCTTTTTAAGAAAGATAATGCTTGATCAATTGTAGTCAGTACTTGTCTGACCTTCCCTGATACAGAATGCTTTGAGTGTTAACCTAGTGAACACATTCTTCTAATCTCTCATCAGTTGAAAACATCTGATCAACTGACACATCAATATCTCTTTGTCACTATGAAATGTCACATATATTCGAAGCTGTTGACAGTTATAACAGTTTAGGTACAATCTAATCTCTGTTGACTGTATACTCAGATTATAATTAATATTGTTTCTATTAATGATGCCTGCTTAGACCATTGATTAACAAAATCAATCTCTAAATTTCTTGAAAACTGAGAAAAGGATTTGCTTCTTCCACTATCCCTCTGTTCAATAAATACCATTCTGATATTTTCGTTTTGCATTGATGTAGAAATTTTGATAACAAATAACAGATTATTTTAATTTACTATTTAAGCATCTGTACATATCCAAATGGATAGTATATAGGGGGTATATGGAACACCCTAAAAATGCAATATTTTTTGCAAAATAAGACCTATTTTGCAACTTTAATAGCTGTTTTTTGATTAAAAAAAAATAGCAAAAATAGAGCATTTTCATTTTTAAAATTAAAACAAAAAAGTACTTTTTTTTCATTAAAATGTGATGATTTTTCCCTATAAAAAGCAGAATTGTTATCTTTTTTAAAGTGTTTCATGATAAAATAATTGAAAAACTTGAGTTTTTTGATATTTAAAATTTAAAAGTAAAGGTATGTTTTTTTTAAATAAGAAATGCAATATTTTTGTAAGTTTCTTGAAAAGATAAGCCATTGTATGTGTTTTTTTAAGAATTATTTTTTAAGCATACTTGATAAATACATTTTAAAAAAAGTTTATTTTTTTCACATGCAAGAAAGGTTTTAATTTATTTAATTGTCCATCAATCAAAACTGATAATTTAATATGGTCGTTTCTTTTACCATAAGTAAAACATGTAACAGAATCAGTATCAGTTGTTAATGGTCTAGTAAATATAAATTCTTCTCCTATTTGTAACTGTATTAAAGGACTATGTGTATGATGTTCAGATTTAAAAAAAATTGTAATTTTCGTATGCATATTAGTTATTAATGTTAAATCAGTTTCTAATAGTTAAGAGCTCATTAAAATTGAATTCTACAGATCTAAAACCTTCTGTATGATTTGTTGCATATTTCTCTTTAATATAGTAGCATAGAATTTAGAGAATCGACATATTCTTTTGTTGACACATCTTTATTTATCAGCATTTGTAAGTCTTACATTTCCAAAATTATACATACCATTTTTCATTAAAGAAGGTACATATAATCCATTATTATCTCTTATTAATGTATTATCACTCTTTTTATTATTAATGAGTGTTTTTCTGTCTACATAATATTTATTACAAACATTGTATTTATCAGTTGGAGTTGAAATATTAATTATTTTTTTGTTTTTAGCATCAAATACAATTTTTTTTAACTAAAGCATTGCTTTCAAAGTAATGTTTATTAACAGCATTTTTTCGTTTAAAGGATCCATTATATTTCCACTTATTTGATCTTTAGTATCAAAACCACCTTGAGCTGAACGTATTAAAATTTTTTGTTCTAATTCTTGTACAATTTTACTCACATAATTCATATTAGCTATATCCTGTAAATCTTTTTGATTTGACACATTTGAAATTCTATTAAGTTTAGCATTATAAGTATCATTTTGCAAATAAATAAGAGAAGCATCTGATAAATTTCTAACATTTTGTTTAATTGTTCATGAATTCTATCTACATAAGATTTTGTAGCAGAATCAGTCAATTCTAAAGGTTCATTTACATTTCTTAAATTCTTTTTTTCTATATCGTAATTTCCATCGTTTGTTAATTTAAATCATACCCCTGGAGGACCTGGAATTCCTTCTTTTATTTCATCATCAAACAAAGGATAATAAGCTGTCATTTATTAATGCAATAAAATCCTTATAACTTCAATGTTTTAATCATCGTTATTTCTTCAGATTGCATATTCATAGAGCATTTGCTTTTTTCTCTCAAAATGAAGTATAAAAAGTAATTTTTAGTAGTATTATTTTTTAATCTCCAATTGATCACAAACTATTCAGGTTTGTATAGTTTTCATAGTTTTTTAGATTAAAGCAAATTACAGGATATTTACTAAAATTTGAATAGTCTATCATACATCCTGTTTCTGCATTGATATTGCTCATTCCTGCTTCTAAAAGAGCTGTATATATTCAATTATAATGCTTTTTATTACAACCCATTAAATATCTTACTGTTTGAACTTTTATGTTATTAAGCATTAATGAACTTTCTGTCATATTCAAGTTATCAAATTATGTTTTGTTTTGGTTCATATTTTCATTTCTTTCATTATATTGAGGAATGACGTGTAAACTTAAAACTTCACAGATGAAGCAGGAATATTATAAGATCAGCTAGCATTTTTATTAAATAAATTTGATTTGATAATATTATAATGATCCCATTTATTTCTAAAGGAGTATCAGATAATTTTAGTTGATTGTATTCTGCAGCAGCTGAATCTTTAAATGTAACATATGGTAACCAGAGAGATAGATCTTCAACAACTGCTTTGAAATCAGGATTTTGAATATCTGTATGTAACAAATTTTTACTATCATTTCTTTGAATTTCCATTTAATTTTAAATCCTGTAAGTAATTTTTTTATATTCTCCGAAAAAATCAAATATATTTCAAAGGTATCCATATTTTTACAGTTTGACTACCTTTAGTGAATTTCTATGTTTTTGCAAAGCTTTCATTATATTTTTCATTCATTTTAAAGTTATTATTAAAATCAGTAATTTTAGTTGTATCGAACAAAGTTCCATTATATTTGAAATTATCGCTGTCAGCATATTCAGAAGTATCCCTATAGAAAAACATATTAGTAGCTTCAGATGTTGAATAATCAGGTGTCAAATTTATCAATCCTAATACTTGATTCATGATTGCTTTATAATTAATAGTAGATTCTATTTCAGTATTTCCTATTGTTAAAAATGCTACTTTTGTAAATGATGGGGGTTTAATTAATCAGCTCGAATTAATTAAACCCCCATCATTTACAAAAGTAGCATTTTTATTGTTTATATTGCTTCTATTAAATTTAACAATTTCAATTTCTTGTTGCAGACAACCTTCAGAATATAATATATTAGCATTTGTATCATTTATGAAGAAATTATATGTAGCATTTTCATAAGGATTGTTTTTATCTCTATTCTGATTTTCATTTATTTCTCTATATTCAAAGCTTTAAATTTCGTTATTATAATAATAACTGGTATCACTCAAATTTTAAAATTTGTTCAGTTGATTAGGATAAAGAATTTTCTATCCTACACCATATATATATAATTAAATTTTTTCTTATGAATTTTCTTCTATAATAGGTTTAGCTTTTTTAGGTTTCCCATAGCATCAGAAAAGATACCTTTTTTTCTCCTATTTTTTTACTCTTTCTGTACAATCTGTGTTTGTACATTTATTTCGTTATAAATCTGTATTGTACTTCTTGTCTGTTTAAATCAATTAATTCACCTCGATAGTTTGTAATTTTCATTCTAATTCTATGTATGGAATCAGATTTAACAGGAAAAAATATAGGTTAAGCAAATTCTTTAGAATATAAACTTCCAGGTGGATTTGTAGCTGTAAATGAGTAAATCACATCAGATTGAAAATGATATATATAAATCCCATCTACTATATCACAATGAATATAAATATTATCATTTCCATTAGCAATATCTGCTATAAATTTACCTTCTTGTTCTGCATCTTCATATATTTTTGCTTCAAATACTAAAATTTTGTACTATTCACTTTTGGGTAAATCAAGTTTCTAATGTTCTTTCAATTTAACTGCAAATCGTTGTCTTTCTCCTATAATTCAAAATAATATTGGAGAATCATTTCCAAAATATTTAACCATATGACGATTCAAATCTTTTATACTATAATGACAATTTGGAATAGTAAAATCTATAAAGTTCTTGGCATCAAAGCATTAAAATTTATTATTTTTGTCTGTAATATTATTCCATGAAATGTGCATAGAAAATGATTGAAGAGCTATTTTCTTAAAATTAAAAGAGTTAGAATATTCAATTGTAAAATCTTCTGATTTACTAGCATTTTTAGAATTTAAAATGAGGTACTTCATTTATTTAATCATCATAAGTAACAATTTTCTCATTGGAAATACTAGGTTCTTGTCTAAATGAATATAAAATATCAATAGGAGTGATTTACCTTTATTTATTTCATTTATATATTTCATACAATATAAACCATATTTTGTATATATTGGTTGTTGTAAAAAACTAGAATTACAACGAATTTCTTTTCCAGAAGTTTTCAAATAATTTACTATAGGAAGAAAATCATTTTTTTTAAAAATTTTTTCAAACTCATATTCTGCAAAAGAATCAAAATATTCTACAAAATCATGTATTGGATCATTATAACAAGAAACCCAGTGAGTTCCATGACCTGTAGATACATCTAAATTAATAATTCCGTTTTGAAATTTTTGGAAATTTTTATGTAGCATATCTATTGTAAATGTACCTCTAAATCCTTTTTCGTTTTTCATATTTTTTTCTATTATTTTGTTGGATATTCCGATTGAAGATTAACCCCCTTTCCATAACGTTTTTTTTTTTCAATTCCAGATCCTGAAATTTTATCTAATAGTTTTTTAGTACCCCTTCCTGCTGCACCACTCGCAGCTCCAAATCCTAAAGATGTTAAAATAGGAATCAAGGATGGTAAAAATCCTCCAGTCTTTTGTAATTGAGTTTTATTTTTTGTTATTTTATTCTTTTATTTTAGTAATTCTTTTACCTTTTGCAATGTGATTGATTTGTGTAGTGATAAGATGTAAATCATAATTAAGAGTTTTACTTTTATTTATTTCCAATGAAACTTCTCCTTTTTTTATATCCAGATTGATTATCACTCAAATAAACTTTTTTTGTTACATGCATTTATTTAAAGAAAATTTTTTTATAATATTCTTTTACAAAATCATTTGTTAATTTTCCTTCATTTTAGAGTTTATCTAATGTAACAACTATTTGATTATTAATTTTTTTAGGGTTAGAACCCTTGCATATTTTACTTATTAATTCATCTAATTTATTTATACCACTGCCTATATATTCATTTTCTGCTTTAAGAGTATTCAATGCTTTTTTATACATTTTTAAACCATTCATGTTATAATCGGCTATATTTATTTTATCTTGTATATTTCGTTTTTTTTTCCTCACTAGTCTCATAATTTCTGTTTTTAGTTAAATTTCCTTTAAGTCTTTTATACTCATCTCGTTTAGATTTTGCTATATTAATTATTTCCTCTAATTCTTCATCAGTTTCATAGCTCAGAAGGTAATTCTAATCCTTCTTTTTTTAAGTACTTCAAATCTAAATCTTTATTGAAATTCAACCTTATTATTGCTTTAGCTTTTTCCATTAATTTTTCAGCCTCTGAAGAGTAATTCAATTTCATTTGTTAAAATGACTTATGTTTAGATATAAAAGACATTATCCGTTAAATCTTTTATAGCATATTGAATACTCTTTCAAAATTTTATTTTCTTGAAGTCTCCTGGTCTTGTAATTTTTCAATTACAAGTTTATGAAATTTTTTTAAAGATTTTTAAATGCCTAAGTCTGATTCAAATTTAACTTCATTATTTTTTCTTCTTTCCAATTGTAATTTTATTATTTCTAACTCATTTCTTATTTGTTGTTTTATTTTTTTATTTCTTTCACGTTCAATAGTATTCATTTATTTATCAGTAAATTATTTTCTACTCCAAGAAGACTATTTTTAGAACTAGTAGATTATCTTTTACTCCGAGTAAATATTTTAAAAATAAATAAATGATAAAAATAAAAAATTATATGGAACCTGAAGAATTTATAGATGAAAACCAAAATCTTTCATTACCAAAACATCCTTTTAGACTTTTAATTGTAGGCATTTCAGGATCAGAAAAAACTAATTTGCTTTTTAATTTAATATATAACTATTTGAAATTTGATGGTTTGTTTGTGTGTAACAAAGATATTTATGAACCAAAATATATAACACTGTCAGAAAATTTTATAATGTTTGATGATATTGAAAGAGTAAGTATTGAAAGATATCGTAAATATATTGAAAGATAATCGTGAAGATATTGAAAGATATCGTAAATTGTAAGTACCTAAAGAGAAAAGAATTATCGTTGGAAATGTTAAATAAATATAAAAAAGAACACGTATTATTTTCTTCTCATTCCAAAGAATTCATAAAAGTAGATGGTTTAAATACATGTATGAAAAATCTAATAATTTTTGATGATTGTTTAACTGAAAAAGATCAAAGCGATATAGCTGAATTGTTTATCAGAAGTTATTTGAAGAAAGAAAAATGCATCCATTATTTATCTGAGTCAATCATATTTTTCTACTCCTATTAATTTAAGAAAAATTGTAATTATTTTATTTTATTTAGTTTACAACTAAGAGAAATTCAACAGATTATTAGAGAAATTGATGGAAATCTTACTAACAAGGAATTTAAGAAATTATACAAGAAAGCAATTGAAAAACGTTTTGATTTCTTTATGTTGGATTTAATAATTCTAACTATGAGATATCGAAGAAATTTTGAGCCTTTATAAATGGAAGAATATTTGGAAAAGAAAGTTTATATATATCGAAAGTCTTATCAATTGATGAATAAATTGAGTGTTTCATTAACAGTCGGTAAATTATTTTTAGTGCATCTGGTTTATCTGGATTCCTTTTTCTACCCTTATCAGCATTGAGTATAACAGCCGGCGTCATTGAAATAATTTATAAGTCTTTATTTCTCGTAAAAAGAGTAAATATAAACTTATAAATGTTATAAACAGCTGTTAAATTTATTGAAGTCAAGCAATTTGACTAAACGAGAAGTACATAGAGAGAAGATGAACATATTCAAAACTTACAATGCTTTCCAATAGAAAAACATTAAGAAAAGAGGACTCAATTAAATGGTTATAAATATGTTCATAAATAATTTTATATCTAAAAAAATGGGTAATAAAATGAATTGCAAATGTAAAAATGGAAAAGGTGTTATTAATAAATCTATAAATAATTTACCATTTGAAAATGCATCTTCCTGGACATTCATTTACAGGTCCTGGAACTCAATTACTACAAGGTAAAAAAAGATTAAATCCAGATTTATCATACAAAGAATGGAGCAAACCAACTAATAGAATTGATGAAACTGCATATAGACATGATATTTGTTATTTAAAAAATAAAGATACTAAAATTTGAAACGAAATGCGTGATACCAATATGTTGAAAAAATTAGATGAAGTTCCAAATCCTACAATTCGTGATAGATTTGAAAGAGGAATTCTTAAGCCAATCATTAAAGCAAAATAGATACTTAATTTTTTTTTAATAATTTTAATGATTAATAATTTTTTTTTATTTGGTATAAGTTCACTCATTTACTGTTTAAAATGTAAAATTCATACAGATAGTATACATTATTATAGCTACTGCATCTGAAAATGGAAAACCTATAATGAAAGGAATATGTGTCAATTGTATTTCAACGAAAAGTGTTTTTTTTTTTTTTTTTTTTTTTTTAAATAAATATCACCAATATAATCTTAGATTTATATTATGATCCGTTAAAAGGTTATTGTGGTATCAATGAATTAAAAAGAAAAACGAAATCTACTCAAAAAGATATTACTGATTTTTTTCATACGCAAGAGATGTATGTATACTAGATATAGGCCCATTATTTGTAAATTTAAATGATGTAAGATTATGTTTCAAAGATTGATGATCAATTGCGAGCAGATTTATTTTATTTATAAAACCTTTTAATAAATATAATGATGGTATCAATTACACATTAACTGTTATATATACTATATTTAGTAAACATGCATGGACTGTTCCAATTAGAAGAAAAATAGGTGAAGAAGTAACAAATGTTTTTAAAAAGATATTCAAAGAGAGAAGGCCGTTCAACTGTTAGAAACTGGTAAGGAAATTCTGACTTCATTTCAATGGAGATGTGAATTTGCTTACCTCAACACTCCTTGTGACATTGAGATTAAAATTGTTTATTCAACAACGTTGTAAACTGAATGTGAAACTATTATTTCATCTATCACCAAATTCACTAATCTGTCTTATTTAGAAGACATCGATTTTCAATCTTTAAGAATTAAAAACAATGAATAATAATTCCATAAGTTGAATTGTGAGAAGGGAAGAATTATCCTAAGCTCTTGGGAAGGTTAAAATTATCTACTCCCTTGAAACCAAAGAAATGTTTGAATATTTTTAATGTAAATGTTTGGGGATATGTGTGCTAGAGGGAAATTGTAATGTTTAAAAATTGTTTTCGTCTGTATTATTTTTTGCAAATGGGTGAAAGACTAATAAACAATTAAACAATATAAAAGACAAGTTGTTTTATTACAGCGGTTATAATGATTTAGAAAAAATTGTATATGACAAAAGCAAATGTCACTCTCAATATTTTCTTTGGATAACTTTAATTATTTATATTGTTTATTTTAAAATTTATGTGTGTGTGAGAGATAGAGAGATCCCTTGTGTAATAAGATAAAATATTGAAAATTATTATCGTTTATTTACATTACTTCACACAAGAAGTTTGAAGAAGTAAATCGAGTACTATTTTATTATAAATTTATATGTATATTAACTTCAAAAACACTTAATTAACTTACTCCTTGCAAATGGGAAATGAAAATTAAAAAATTTATGATATGAATTAGAAAGTAATATGGATATTTCAGATAGATGCCACACACATGTTGGAAATCATTTCAAAAATTTGAAAGAGGAAAAATTCATTTGAGGTGTTTAAAATCAACATGCCAAACATATGGAATAAAAATATCAAACTTTGACCTATAATTGCCCCATTAATCATATTTAATTACATTTCAAACATGTACCATTGCGAATAGGGTGGGTAAATCTTATAGATGTAGGGGTGGGATGTGCGGAAGAGGTTATAGTCTTTAGAAGACATATACTGGCGTAACCTCCTCAATTATAATATTATCTCATGACCAGCTAAAATTTAAATTTAATTGCGTTGACTACTGTAGATATCTAATTTTATATTCCAGTTGATTTTTATTGATTTCGAGCCACAATCAAATGAGCATCAATTGAGATTGGAGAGAGCTCTGCTAGTAAAACTACACTATTGAAACGGTGAAAGTGCAATAGAACTGTGAGAGAGTTTCGCCACCTGAAGAAACAAAGACATCGACCCATGTTATACCACGTCATACCATCTTAAGAATATGATGGTGAAATTTGAGCGAATATGACTGTTAGGCTTTTTGTCAAGAAGAAGAAGAAAACGGTCAACAACACCGCCTTAGAGGATATTGCTACGCGGTCATGGAAGTTAGCAGTAGATCGTTTCACGGAAGTGTCAGTGTACCGAATATTTCACGTATCTTTGATATGTTCTATTTCACCATCCTCCATATCATGTGCATAATTCTAAAATTCTACCCATATAAAGCTCAAGTGTAAGTCAAAAAGCTCAAAATCAATTAGAAAGGCGTGAATCTGAGATTCGCAAATCATTTGTGCTAATATTTCTCACGAGAATAGAAATAGATGAGTATTTACCTTAGAACATTCTGTGGAATGTTATTATTGTTTATTGTTTTATTATAATGGACAGATGAATACCCATAATTGTCACATCTTGATGACTGAAAACCCTACGCGGTGGACACGAAACCGTTGTATGAAACGAAAGTAACCATATAGCGCGGATTCGTTCTGAGACCATACATCTTTGAGCAAGTTACCCTCAAGGATTTTGTACATGTTCATTCAACGGGCAGTGGTGTTGTGACATATTAGAGACCTACGTAATTCCTACATTCCAGCAACAAGGCTTCCTTCAAGAAATCACATGCATGCAAAATATCTCCTTGTAGCTCATTCAAAATACTTCTCATCTCAAAACACGAGTCCAACAATTATTGAAATGCACTTTTGTGGAACGCGTATGCATGGCCAGTCAATTTTTTTCAATAATATGACATCCATACGACTTCTGGTTATGAGAGTTTTAAAGGATAACATTTGCCGGTAACTATTGACAACTGTGTCCGATTTGAAGAACAGTATTTGCCGTCATATTCAGAGCATCTATGTTGACCCCCTCCAGCCAGCTGCTAGAAAAACGATTTTCAGAATGGGGTGCGTTGTTAAAAAAGATGGTTTTAGTATTGAATATCTTGCAAAGCATTAATCTGAAGCTTAGTAATGTCATTTAAGGAAACATGATTTGGTTTCAAAAATTGCGAGTGAAATATTATAATTGTGCATAGTCCTTATTGTTTTCCTTTTGAGTAAGACTATTGGTTCTCCATTTGTTTGTAGCAGGTTTTGGAATATCAGTTTGTCTTTTTTTTTTCCCATGATAACTCGTAGTACAGTCTAGTGGCTATAATTTGAACTAATGCTTTTATTTCAGAAATTTTGAGAGCATCGGCGGAAGCGTTTGTTGTCCGAATATTTTCTGTTCGGACTAGTCGGACAGCCTCTAGGACTTTTTTGAGCAGAGGAAGTTCAATTTTCCTGTATTAAAAAATATTTGGTTATTCAAAAAATCATTATAAAATTCTACTTAAAAATGCGAAATACGGAGAAGCAAATATACTAGAAAAGTAGGCATTTCCAATCTTTATACCATATTCGTATTTTCTTATAAACTCCAATTTCGCTTGAATTTATTTTTATTTTTTTCTTGGACAAGTCCAATTTTTATCTTTTCTGTTCGTGTTACCTTTTTAACTGCTTGAGCAAAAAATTTATTTAACAACAGATTATCCAGCCTTATCATTTTCGATGGTGTTTTTTCCTTCATTAATTGGTAATTTAGTTCTGATTGTCTAAAGGATCTGCAATTTCCGTCATCATTCTTATCTTCATATCTTAGAACGCTCCCAACTTTAGGATTTTTTTTTATGAGTAATATACTCTTTTATCTTCATCCTCCTGCTGATTGTCCCAGCAACTTTTTATTTAATTTGTTTATTCCTCCCAAATTGAGTTAATTGCATTTTGTCTAATAGTTTTAATTTTTACAATTGAATTTTGACTTTCTTTGATCGATAGTATCCCTCATTTTTCAATTTAAGTAATCGACAAGGGAATTGCTCCTTTTAAAAAATGAATAGTAATTCTATTACATTATTAATCTCAATTAAACGTTTTTTAATTGTAAACATTAAATTCGTTATTCAAATCCATAAGTAATTGCACTGGACATATTTATTTTGTTTTTTTTTAAATGATATTAATCATTTAAAATTGAAAACACCTTTCAATCTGACAACACTGAAAAATTAGTAAAATGCGATAATGTGCAATAAATTCCTCTTGTTAGTTGGAATGGAAGAAATTAAATATTTCCAAAATAAAATAGACGTGAATGCCAAAGAAGATGAAAAACATAGAATGTAAAAAATGAACGGTTACATTGTCAACTGTTTTGAAACAAAACAAAGACACTCAAGACTATGAATGTCTCGGTCAATCAAATGATTGCCAATTTATCCTTCAGGAAAAACTTAAGGAATTCATCTGGTAGAAAACGAAAAAAGGTTACAATATACGGAAAATTGTTTATATATTGTTAAAGTTAAATTTATGTGTAAATAGGGATAAAATTATAAGATTGCTTAAAAGGAGTCAAGAAAATCCTTTATTGCTTCTGAGTAATCTTTAATTTCACCCTACTGAAATACTACACTTATTTCCAACTACATTAAAATAAAGCCTGAAAATGAAATTCAAAATAAAATCCCAAAGCAATTTAGAAATATCGTGAACAAAATCAATACCATTAATGCAGAGCAGTAGATAATCAGCTTGTATGAGTAATTGAGTCTTGCATCAAGAACAAACTTAGCGATGTGCTGAAGAATCGAAAGAAACAGAAATATGTAACTTCTCTCTAACGTTAAATGTAAAACACTTACTTTCTAAATTCTAATCGATAGTAGTTCCAAAAAACTAATGGAAAAATTTCACAGCTAATATTAGTAGCAGATCAAACATAGACAAAGGAGAATTGAAAATCTAACTGAAACAAATCAGAAACAATTAGAAAGAAAGTGATTCTAATAAATGAGATAACTTATACTTTTCAAAAGAGGAATAAGGATAATAAGGATTGATAAAAGAAATTAGAGAATTTGTTCTTATGGATGCGTGTAACACTAATATTTTTAAAAAAATAATAAAATCCCTTAGAACTTAGGTAGCATTTCAAGGCAGAACTAAATAAGATCATTTCAAAATTAACAAAATTAACAATTTAAGATTAACAATCATTCAGATATGTTTAATCTAAATATAGATGCAGAGGCAAAGTGTTTCAAATTAGCCATACCTAAAATATCATGATCAGTAAATTTGTCATTTCTTTACTAAAGCTAAGTGAAAATTAACATTTCAACTGAAACTATTAATCCAAGCATTTATTTTAATGTAAAAAACATAGCAAATATTGCCACTTCAAATGCCCAAAACAATGGCAACATAAATAAAAATGGCAACATAAATATTCATACAAAGGGCTTGAAAATGAAAACGGGAACAAGAGCAAATTATGCAACTTTTGTAAAGTTACTAATATTTGCTTGAATATTTATAGGAAACAGAGAAATTCTGTATTCCAGATTGCTTTGAAATTCGCAATTAAATATGCTATCAGTACAAATAGAGACAGTCAAGCCTGTTTAAAGGACATCAAAAATTTGCTTAACAGAAGCCCATTAGAAGGGGACATTTAAATGTTTCTTCAAAGCAAATATAACACCAAACTTGTTTAGATAAATACCTTCATAGGAATTATAGGAATATGTGGTAATGAAAAAGCTGATAAGTTGCTGATAGCTAAACAAGCTGCTAACTTGAATTGTGCTCCATTCATTTCACTGATTCTAAGATCATCCATTAAAATAATTTTAGATGAGAAGATTCTAACAAGATGGCAAATTAAAGTGGATTATTACATTATGGGGCGAATTGTATACCAGATAATAACAAAGGGGAAATGCAAGCACTACATTGTTCCAAAATGAAAAACCTTTGCACTTACTTTTATCAATTCAGAATTTCAGTTTAGCGAATTCACACATGCAACTCAGAAAGTGACCGATTGTATTATTCTGTTTATTTATAACTTCTTCGCATATTGCTGCAGCAAGAGATAAATGAAAAATGATATGGCAATGATCGCGTATCACGAACATCTAAAAATATACTTAGTATTTTAATGGATATTTGAACAAACTCTCACTTGATTGCTCTCAATTACGTATTACCCAACGCAAAATTTACTTTGTTCCAATAACGTTTCCTTACTACGTTAATTTTCTTCGATATTTAAATTTCAATGCAAATTTCTCTTTTTCCCTAGGAATACATGTGTGTCCCGCTAGAAATTTTATGTCAGATTTATCAGACACTTTATAACTGAACACACAAACTACTTTAGTATGAGCATATAAGTTCAGAGTGTAAACAAAAGAAACCATTTTCTGTACATTTCTAATAACACTTTACTTTCACTGATTTATCACAAGTACTACAATCTCATCATTCTTGTTTTATATATAATTATATAATTTTTCTTTCACTTTGTGTATTTATTAATATGTAGTTTCTTTATCTTTTGTAAGTTGTCATGCAGCTTTTAATTTTTGTATCACTATGTGAATTGTAAATATCTGCTGTCATTTCCTTTTCTTTGTATCTCTGTTTTCTAAACTTTGAATTTGGATCACTGTGATGTAGCATATGTTATATAATTCCTATTTTTGTGTAATTTAATATTTCTCAAAATGTTATTTTCAGCACTTTTAATATGATAATTTTATTTTGCTTCAGTACACCCACTTTTGATCGATATTATACTACTGACCATTAAAATTGCTACACCAAGAAGGCGAAATGCTATAGACGTGAAATTTATACGAAAGGAAGAAGGTGCTATGATATGCAAATGATTAGCTTTTCAGCGCATTCAGACAAAGCAGGCGCCAGTAGCAACACCTACATTGTGTTTAAATGAGGAAATTGTTCAGCCGGTTCCTCATACACAAATTGCATTTGAAGGTTGTGGCCTGGTGAAAAGTTGTTGTGATACCTAGTGTAAGAAGGAGAAAGGCGTACCAGCACGTTTCTGGCTTTGATAAAGGTCGAATTGTAGCGTACCGGGATTGCGGTTTATCTTATCGCAGTATTGTTGCTCACGTCGGTCGAGATCCAATGACTGTTAGCAGAATATGAAATCGATGGGTTCAGGACGGTAATACGGAACGCCATGCGGGATCTCAACGGCCACCTATCACTAGCAGCCGAGAAGACAGGCATATTATCCGCATGGCCGTAATGGATCGGTGCAACCACGTCACGAGCCGTGAGTCTAGAAACGGGGTCGTTTGGAAGACAACGAGTGACTGCACGAAGAGTTCGACGACGTTTGCAGCAGCATGGACTCTCAGCTCGGAGATCATGACTGCGGCTTTCCTTGACGCTGCATCATAGACAACAGCGCCTTCAATGGTGTGATCAACGATGAACCTGGGCGCACGAATGGCGAGACGTCATCTTTTCAGATGAATCCAGGTTCTGTGTACAGCATCATGATGGTCGCATTCGTGTTTGGCGGCATCGTGGTGAACACACACTGGCAGCGTGCATTCATCATCGTCATACTAGCCCATCACCTGGCGTGATGATATGTGGTGCCATTGGATACACGTCTGGGTCACCTCTTGTTCGCATTGACGGTGCTTTGAACAGTGCACGTTACATTTCTGATGTGTTACGACCCGTGACTCTACCCTTTATTCGAGCCCTGCGAAACCCTACGTTTCAGCAGGATGATGCCCGACCGCATGTTGCCGGTATTGTAAGGTTCTTTCTTGATACGGAACATGTTTGGCTGTTGCCCTGGCCAGCACGTTCTCCAGATTTTTCACCAATAGAAAACGTCTGGTCAATGGTTGCCGAGCGACTGGCTCGACACCAAGCGCCAGTCACAATGGTTGATGAACTGTGGCATTGTGTTGAAGCTGCATGGGCATCTGTACCTGTACATGCAATTCAATCTCTGTTTGACTCATTGCCCAGGCGTATAACTGCTGTTATTACTGCCAGAGGTGGTTGTTCTGGGTACTGATTTCTCAGGATCTATCCAGCCAAATAATTTGAAAATTTAATCACTTGTTATTTCTAGTATAATATATATCCAATAAATATCATTTTGTTATCTGCATTTCTTCCTGGTGTAGCAATTTTAATGGCCAGTAGTGTATATTATTATTGTACTTACATATTGCTCCAATAAAGGGGAATAACTTTCTTTATGAAAACATGATTGCCACATCTGCGATCTGAATTTTAGTTTCTTTTTTTTTCTTCCGTATTTTTTTTCCTTTTCCCTTATTGTAATTGCCCTGTAAGAAGTCGAGTCCCTTTAAGTAGATATCGTCACCTTGTTATTAATAGCTTCTCTTCAGAAGTAGATCACACGCATGTTTTCCGTGCATAGAAACCCAAACCCTTAGAAAGGAGTAAATTAAAGCCCCTTGAGACGAACACATTACTTTTACCTTTACTTCAGGTAAATGGTGTGATGTGTTGGTCTTTAGCATATTAATCAGCGTTATGTATCAAGTTATAATTGTTTCTCATGGTGACTCGCTAAGGAAGGAAGCCATTTCAGGAGTTTATCGAAAGCGTATGGGGTCTAGTTGGCTAGATTGCATCCTTTTGTTGCACTTGGTGGCCCCATCAAGTTCGGAATTTATATAACTTTTAGGAAAAATAAAATATTCTCTTACAAAGAAGAATAAATTGTTAATTCTAAAAGTTCAATTTTATACTTTTGATAACTGTATCTCTCTTCCTTATAGAAAGGTATAATCGAAATTACAGTGATAAGAAGAATCCATAAATTGTAACAAGGTTGATTTTATTGATTGATATAAGAACTGAGATTTTTAGCAACATTAAAAGCTATTGTCACCATTTTTTTAAAAGTTTAAATTTTGTTCTGAATATGTTCACAGAGAAAAGGAATTGTGAAAAACTTCTTATATTAGCCCATTTTGTCATTATCAATTGCAGCCTTTTTTTTTCAAAAAAAAAAAAAAAAAAAAAAAAAAAAGCTAGGTTATTTGCTGAAAAGTTCACATTCTAAAAATTGATTTTTTGATTTCAATACTAATTATAATGAAATAATACATGATCTATGTTATTGCATTTTTCACAGATTTCAGACTCTGTTAATTTGAAGCGATGTAAAAGCGCTGGAGTAATTAACTTTCGTGATATAAATCTAGTAAAACATTTTTTCTTCGAGACGCAGAAGATCCACATATAGTACTCCATATTTGTATTTATTCCAATTATGTTGTCGTATTTACTATATATATATATATATATATATATATATATATATATATATATATATTATATATATATATATATATATATATATATAAGGTGGCATAATCATAATTTATGTTATTTTCTGGGCAACCTCTTCAAATATTCGAGAGAAATCCAAGGAAGGTATATATCTATTTCAGTTACTGATTTTGCTAGCTTATCAGCCTTTTCGTTTATAAAGATATCTTTGCTAGCAGGAACTCAGATGATCCTTAGGAGAAGATAAAATTTAGCTGCTTGATATAAGTTATTTATTAAGCAAAGAATAACTTTCGGAGATCTTATTGTAACTTTTTTAATAGAACAAGAAGTACTTAAATTCCATGAAAACATAATTTGGTACCTTAAAAACCATTATGTCATCAATTGCTTGGCCTAGTGCCAGAGCCTCTAATTTAAAAATTGAACTTGTATTAGTAATTCGAAATTTGATGGTCTGATATAAAAACCAGCAGCTACTACCATGATGTTAGTGGACTTGGATGAAACAGTTGAAATTATATGATTTGCCAAAAGTTGTTCGCTGAGGAGTTCCACGAATAAAAGTAGTATTTGGTAATTTTCGAGAGATCTATTCTGAAAATCAATCTTTGACTTGAATAGAGTTATGGAGCCAGGAAAGGTTTCCTGCAGAAATATAAAAGGGTGAGATGGTTTGGGGATGTTCAAATTCCCATAGTCTTTGAAGAAATTGATTAACTTATTTATATTCCTACTTTTGTGATTTTACTTCTCCTGAAAAATATACAGGTATTTTTAAGGAAAATTTACTAACCCATAAGTTAAAATTGATTTTCTTGAGCTAAGAGTAAATATTTTCAGAATAGGGAATTTTGAGGAGAACTAAATTTGGCACATATTTAGTTAGACCAAGAGTGATTTGAAGAGCTGAAATATTTTAATAGTTGAAGGAGAGATTTCTTTGGCAGCACTAGAATTTTGCTGCTGTACAAAAATAGACCACAGACGAAAGAGTTGACCAGGTGTGATAAGTGATGCAATCTAGCTCTATACTTATCATTTGAGATAACCTTTAATAAATTAATTGTTTTATAAGCTTTGGTTTCAAGATTTTATATAATTTCAAGGGCTATCTCTTTTATTAATTGTAATTCCTAATAAATTTATCTTTATCGATTTAATTAAACCACAATTTATTGAGAAAAACCAATTTATGTTTCATCTGAGCTTGGGTAAACTAGTTGCAGAGCATTTTTCGTTGCTGATTTCCAATATTCAGTATTCACAAAATATATTGATATTATGCAAAGCACTGAAAAGATTTGTCTTCAATCTATCAAGGCAGTCATGAGTACTGTGAATAAGAAAATTGTCTGCATAGACTAAACTTTTGATTCTTTATGGTAGAGTTTCAAATAAATCTGCCATGAAGATTATGAATTAATAGGGGGATAAAACTGATCCCAGAGGAATCCCCCTTTTCATATAATAGAGAGAAAAAAGACAATTTCGTCATTTTGTTTGAAAAGAGTGGGTTTGCAAAAATCCATGTAATCAATAATGTAATATTTCCTGTAATGCCTGGGTTAAACATTTTTGAACTAGATTATCTGGATAATATGAGTCGTAAGCCGATTTAATGTCTAGATATCGTAATATAATTGTTGAAAACTGCAATAAAATCTAAAATTTTATTCTTGTGATTGAAATACAAATAAGGGTTTTAGATTTCAAATTTAGATTTATATCAGATTTTAGATACATAATTCAGAAAGCTATACTTAAATATTATAAGACCTCACTTATTAAGATTAGGTGGGAAAAAATGAAATACACATTATATTTTTGCATGAACTTCAAGACATTTATTTAATGTTTCAGATTCGTTTTGGGTAAATATTTTAAAATTGTTTTATGGCTTATTTTTAATCCCTTAGTAATGCTATGATTGATAACATGCCACTAAATTTTGATCATTTCTATGATTTTATCGGTATTTTCAACGACGGATCTACAAGTGTGAAGTGTATCTTTAATATAAAAAATATCTGAATCGAATGGACAAAACCAAAATTGCACATAATTTGCTATTCAATATCGCGACGGTATACAGCTTCTACAATTTAAGTCACCTGTCTTGTAATTTTGCCTTAATAAAAAAAAGCTGTAAAATATGAGAAATATTTTCTCTTTTTGTTGACTCTAAGAACTCTGTAACTCTCAACTAAATGAAGCACACAAAAAACATTAGAGTTTGTTAATGCAAAATGCCAACTTTTCCACAAGAACAAATCTGAAATTGTTTCATCAATACTTTATGAGATATCAATCATTTTAGACATCTACTTAAAAAATAATGGATTTATTTCTCCATAACCTAATATAATTAAAAGTTTAATTGAGAAATTATTACATTGTAAAGTTTAATTGAGAAATATTGTTAAAATTATTGTATCTGCTCTTTTATCTCTAACTTTTGTATGAAGCTAATACTAATTTGAAAAAATAAAATCATGAAATACGATTATTTTTTTTAGAATTTATTAACAGAGATGTTATGAAAAAGCAAAATCATGATAAGAACAAATAAATTAATAATTATCTTAATATATATTCTATATAAAATTTGTAATAAACAGCATAAGAAAAATTATACAATACTATCAACATATTAATGATAGTGATTTCGATTAAATTGATTAAGTATTCCCTATGCTTTCTTCAACTATCACAGTATTTCCGTTTTCCATGATTTTGTTGATTGAAAAATTTTTGCTGGTATTAATCAACAATAACTTTTAGCTTGAAACAATCGTCAAAAATGATTCTGGTGCTTACGAGCTTTAACTAGGGTTCTTGTGTGCACGATATTGAACAACGTTTCTGATGTTCGTATAATTCAAATTTCTTTTGTAGTGGAATAGCTTAAAACAAGAAATATTACAATTGTATTGTTTTGATATGGTAATATACAGTTGAAATTTCAAACAAGTTGTTGTTTCTCGGGTGAAATAGCATTAGTTTTTTTATCTAATCGCCTTTTTTCCCATCGCAAAGACCATGGTTCAGCCAACCAAATTGCTGCACCAGCAATTTGTGCAGATCCAAGAACAGCTTGGCAAATTAAATAACTGCCAGTAGTCTCCAAAACATAACCTGAAATGAATAAATATTAATTAGTACGATAAATTATTTTAACATAAGAACAATTTTATAAAAAAATGAGGCCTTTTTCATAAATAAACTGTGTATGTTTAGTAAAACAGACACTCCAAAACTTCAAGAAAGCAAATTATTTTCTAAAATAGAAATTTTTATGAATCACATCGTTAAGTCCGTTGGCTTATAATACCATAACAAAAATAGTTCAAAATGATAAATATTTGAAATGAAATAATTTTTTATCAGAAATACACATAAAATATATAATTTTTTTCCTCAAAAATATGAACAAAAACACTATATTTTTTTTAAACATTTGTGTAAAAATTTAATTTTCTGTATATAGTTTATTAAAGCAGAATATGTGAATAAAATTAAAATCAATTTCATACGAAATTATATCTACTTAGTGTATGAATTAGTAAATAAATATAATTCAATAATTGAAACAAAAAATAATTTTGTTAACTGTTAAAAAATAAGCCTATTTCAAGTGTGACCAATTTCAATTTTAAAAAATAAGCCAATTTTAAGTAAGACAAGATTATTTTAAATATACAGCCCAGATTTATTAAATATAAAATGAGTTACTCATTATGTCATTATAAATCAGTTATATTGTTGATGTATAAGATATATATATTTTGCTGCATGTGTTGGATTCGATTAACTAATTTGATAGAATTTCGATAAGGCTGAAATTCACATTTTTTTGAAAAAAAACTCTCTAGTGAATGATTTAGTGGCCTTCATATTACATGAAAGAAACTATGTAGATTATTTTTCGGAGTCGAATAAGTTTCATCAACATTGATTAACTCTCGTACGAAAAAATTCAATTTAGAGTGAAAAACAAAAAGACGTTAACAATTTGTATGATTTTCTCTTCTGGTTTGATAAATGAAGAAGAATCGCAATTTAGGTATTGGCCTTGTCAAATGAAGGTGATTGAAAGTTATGACGGTATAGTATTAGCAATGCAATATATAATTAACTTTTACAATATCTGAGTGGTTTGCCAAATTAAACTGTATTTATAGTTATAAAGATTCATTGATGCATGCTACAAGATTTATAAATTAACTTTGTAAAGTTTTCTAACACAAACTTTTATTTATCATAGAATCCTCTGCATTATTAAATGTGTCCCACACACAGAGAGATAGAGATAACATCATAACTTTTATTCCCCTTCATTTGTATAACACCAGAAATGTTATCATGATGACACTATTACATTTTTTATTTGTAACAAACACTATTAAGTTTAAATGTAATATACAAATAATTCATCTTTTACAGCAATAAATGTTGTTACACAGTCATAACAGAATGGTGTGATTATAACTATAAGAGCAAAGCAACTTGAACGTAGAGCTTCTGTTAGTCAAACCGTGAAAAAATGTTATACTTATAAAACGGAAGTTTTTCATTGTAAAGTGTCAACACACATTCGGAAAAAGTGGCCAAGCCGCATAGATTGCAATGAAAATAGTGCAATGAAAATACACGAAATAATTTAAACTATGAATTCCTTCGAAAAGACATTGTCAAGATCAAAGCGAGGTACCTACAAGAGCATGTCTCTCATTATCTACAAGTGTCGCATGCTAGTCTCTCTGAAGACCATTCAAACAATTTCAGTCATTGAATACCATCACTAGTAGAAGTAAACCAGACAAATCGTGTATAGACACCTAGCTGAGAGAAGCCCCTTTACGGAAACTAGTGTCTAGTATACACATTACCTTCACGTAATTTCCAAGATAGAGAATCTATCTTGGAGCTGTGAACACTACTTTCAGATGAATCATAATTGGAGAAGTGTCTTTGTTAGTAATAAGTAGCGGTTCTATACAGAAAGAAATTCTTGATGAGTTTTCATGTGGAAAGAAACTGGGTGACAATATCATCTTGAAAACATAAAAAAAAATTAATTGCTTTGGTGGTCTTGGCTTCCTTTTTATATAGAAGAAGACCATATTGGATGGATGTACCCATATGGTCTTTCCCTACATACTACATATCTTTTCTGTTCATGCAATAATAAAAGTACAATACAAAGATGAGATTAACAAATCTTGCGTCTGACTTTTTCGAAGACTTGCGGGGGACGGATTCATTTTTATATATTGAACAACCACTCGAAGCTATCTTGTCGACGATTGCTTTGAAAAAGAAGGTATTCATCATATGGGATATCAGCGAGGTCTTTAGATCTTAGTCCTAAAGTTTACTCTACAAAAGCTATTACGTGTTAAAAACAACCTCTCAGAACACTCTAGATATTAAAATAGATGCTTTTAAAAGAATAGAAACAATTCCTAGAATCATTGATCTATAGATGTGTTAACAGTTTGAGAAATCATTGCTATGTGCTGTGGTTGTCTAGCTGTACTTTCTATTAGATAAAGTAATAAAGATATAACAATAAAAAATACGTCATGTGTCTGCGTCTATTTTAATCAATGTTGTTCAGATTTCCGTATCAACCTACATTATATTTCTACACAAATATTTTTGTTAACATTCACTCTCTTTACTTATTAAGGTATTAATAAATTATTTTCAAGCATTAAACTCAGATTTTTATGAAATATCTCATTTTCTTTGTTTGTAAAATTAATTTTAGACACTAGTGTTGACAGAGAATCTTTACCTCTTCGCAAAATAACTTTGGATGAATTACAACTTTATTGTGATTTGAAATTTGACTAATGTTTCACTAATTCACGGAACTTCGTTTCTGTGGCGCCACTGTTGTTTCTATAATTGTAACTAAAGCTGTAATTTCTGTATATTTTCCAGTATAGCGATCAAATTCTTTACAAATAATTCACTCTTTAGAAAGTAATGATGTGTAAATAAAAGAGGTTAAAAATTTATTGCAGTGACAAGTACATTTAAAATTAACTTTCTATGAAATATCATTACTCTGTCAACTATTAATTATAAAACAAACCATCTACTCTTTAAACTTATTCTCATTGTAAATTTTAAATAAACATTACAAGTATTTGCCTTAATGAATGTTATCGAAATGTGTGTTGATTTTAAAATAAAGAATTACACACACGTCTTTATGTGGACAAACTTTGCCTATCATAGATACAATATAATGCTAATATGTTAAAGCAAGCTAGAAATATCTTCTTACTATTAAAAGCTACAAGCACCAGAATTAGATTACATAAATTTTAACTAACTGATATTGTTCTAGTTAAAAAATTGTATTATATTTAATATCGAGTGCTTTTTCTTAATCACTGTAAAATGTTACCATTGGACATAATGGGGAAACTATTAATGTGAGAAAATATACTGGAAGTACAGCATGTCGTTAAATTTACTATTTGTTATTATGCAGAATTAAAGTGATGAAAAATAGATATTATAGATATTCAGACATTATATGAATAATATTAGTGTCAAACAATTTGGTTTGAATTCATGGCGACCAAAGGAAGACATTGCACTCAGAAGAATACTAAAGAAGCCTTTTGGTGATAGTTTTTGACTGATGTTACATTTCTTTCTCTTATTGATATAGTGAAAGTTTTTTAGTATATTCATAGAATGTACTTCTGTAATTTGACACCGTGTAATAAACAACCTAAGAGTTGAAAGCTGTTTTAATGCATTTGAACAGATACTCCTTTAGACTTCTGGTAAGAGTTTACTTTAATAATGAGAGTAATATATATATAATTAATGTATCATAATAGAGATGGAGGAACCCAGAAACTCCCAAGTATCTATTCTGACAGACATACATGTAGAAAACAAAACAAATATCCCGTTGTTCAACAGTAGCTGAGATCAAAACTGAAACCATCGATTCCGAAGAGCATCTTACTATTTGACCAAGGTGAGTCCACACACACACATGAATAATAGTAATTGAATGATTTAGGTACCTATCTACCTTCCAAGACTGTTTTTAGACGAACATAATTCTCCAAATCCTTATTACTCCCCACATTATGTCATTATCGCCTTTGTACTCATTTGAAAAGTACCGAGATAGTATAAAGGGTCATAGGATTTATCAGTATTTTTACATAGCCATCTATATCATCTTGATTATCTGGATGATAGAATTGAAAATGAGACACATTAAACAATATTTTTTAATTTTCCTGAGTCTAATGATAGTGTTGGTGAGCTTAGGTTAGTAGCAAATCTTTAAATTTTGTGTATATCAACATCCAAAGCTCTCAAAAAGCTTGTTGATTTAACATTTGTTGGTACCCAATAGTGAAAAAAAATTTAAACCTGTGATCGATACCTGATCTAATATTTCAGGTCACTCTAGTAAAAAAATATTTTTGAGTAATCCATGGTTTCTTTCATTATACATTTCATTTTCTTCTTTTGAACATCTGTTAAATTTTCCTGAATCATTATATTGATATTTGCAATCTGGAAGTCCAAATTTAATCTTAAAACAGTAAACACACATTCTCCGTATAATAGAGTTTAATTTAAGTAATTTTAACTATAAACTGGATTTTGCCATTTATGTATTATTTTGTTTTTAAATTGAATCTAAGGTTTTTATTCAATCCCAAACTTATATTCTTTGCTTTACTTTGCTTATAACAAATATATTCGCATTTTCATCCCGAGTATTTCTGTCACTCTAAGTTAACAAAATTCTTTGATGTCAAGATTTCTATTGTTGCCACTCTTTTAGTTGACTACAAAAGTGCTTTTAATACCCCAGAAAAATTATTCATTTCATAAAAGTGAGAAAAAAACCTCTAGTCATTTCACACTATCCTATCTTAAATACTGTATGAAAAGGAATCCAGCAGCCATGTCACATCTAAAGGACATAATGGACTGAGCAAGAATTTATGTGAATGTAAGTAATGTTAATGGTTATTATATATATATATATATATATATATATATATATATATATATATATATAAATTTATTCACTTTACTTAGGTTAATATATAGATGGATGGTCAAAACAATCATGTCCTATGGGAGAATATGTGTGTGTGATTCTTTTTTACACAAATACATTAAGTTCGATTAACACGGCTGATGTCATTTTGAATAATAGAGATGTCACATACACGTAGCAGCATTTTTATCATGAAAGTTTTGATCACAAGGAAACACAGGATCTAATAAAACAAAAATAATGCTTAAATAATGATACTAGTTTTCATATATCACTATCCATGGGATTCATCTCAATGTTTTGTGGGTTTAAATACCATCTTGAGTGTAGTTTTTTGTAGTGGTTTGGAGTCCACTTTAAACTGTAGGTCTCAGTTTAATTACTCTCGTGTGCAAAAATGAGCATTGAGTGACAAGTCAAAATAAAACCATCGCAATGTTTCAAATTCAGAATTGTTACATAAGAAACCGAAAATTTACACAAGAACTAAATTGCACGCTCGTGTGTGTGACTAAGGAAAAATTATAAAACAGTAAAATAACTAGCTGAAATACGCGCTTAACCTGGAATCAATTTTGCATTTTTTAACGGTATCTTTCTTGTATTTTTTTTACGGTGTCTTTGCATTTTTTTGTGTTTCAGTTAAATGTTTATTTAAAAATATTTATTCATTTTAGCCTTTAAGCTTATTTAAACGAGAAGTTAATGAAACCCATTAAATATCCATTTAACTTCACAAATTAGACATAATCTCAATGTATTAACATAAAATATAATTGAGGGAAAATAAGTAACTAGAAATAAAAACAGAAATATCATAAATTAAAATAAATTGTTTTTAGTCCTATGATCTTAATGATGATGTAATTTTATTATAAATATGTAAATACTTATTATATACTATTTAAAACTAATAAGCGTTTGTGCTTATCGATAATAGAGCAAGCATAGCTGAGTGGTGGTGGCAAATTTTATACTCGACCCCAAGAACTTCTATCAAAATTTCGAAAGTATAAATTTTACTAAATGAAAAGTATTATTTCTTAAATTTAATAAAAAACATAAATAAAATATTTGGGCTCATTGTATCGGTTTTTTAAACATTTTTATAAGTTTAATTAAGTAATCTAATTTTTACATTTGCAATAAAGTTTTACACTTAGGAATGTAATCACAATAAAATGTGATTACATTCCTTGATTGAATTTGATTAAGATCAAATTCAAACCATAATTTAATCGTTACTAATCTTTTCGCTAAAAGTTAATCATAATCGTAATTTAATTTAAGTATCAATAAAAATACGTTCATCATATGTGATTATAATTTAAATTAATTAATTTGAACTCTGCTTTTTTTATACTAGCACAAATATTGAACGGTCTACTTAAATGTCGTAAAAAATTGTGAGGTATCATTAAAAATAAATTTTAAAGTTTTTTTTTTGTCTAATGGTGGGCACCCTTGAGCAAGTATAGTACATTAGCCCATTAGCCGCAACAATGCCGGAAACTGCTACTCATTTTATCGTTACCCGGTGGGCACCTGTGAATCAAGTCACGGATGTGTAAGTAGCATCGCCCACGCCACAAACCCGTTCATATGGCAGGCCACATTCATCCATCATCTGAGGAAAAGACAAGAAACACAGAGAAAGAAAGAGAAAGTACATCTATGCCCGAGCTGGGATTCGAACCTATCCGTAGTCCCCCCATCCGTAGTCAGTTACGCTAACCACTAGACAGGTTGGGCGGCATAAATTTTAAAGTTGTATTCAAAATATTCTTCAAAAACTTTCTCGAGATGATCTGTATTAAAATGTAAATATAGACATATGTTTTATTTATACATTTATATTGGAATAGCCAAGCACAGTAGTTCTTAGAATCGCGTATTAAATATTAGAGTCACAAAATAATAATAGAAGTGAAACATAAAAACAAAAAAAAATTATAAAAACACCTTTTAGAAATTGTATAATGAGGATTTCATGGTTTCATTCACTGCTACATTTGGGCTAAGGAATGTGCTGTTTCGGACAAGGCCAGAAATATATATATGGCTCTGCTTTTGTTCACTATTGAGAAACACATTAACAAAACATATTCTGGGTGTGGACCTAGCAGTTTCCAAATGTACTTAACAATGAGAGCAGTGATGGGAAAATCACACTCGTTTTTATTAGATGGCGTCCTTTTATTGGAAACTTAAAAAAGCGAAATCTTTTTGAAGTTATCACTTTCATTCTTAAGAACTTCGAGTTGACCTTTTTTACTTGACCCAGCATTTCCATAAATTTCTTCAACACAAGAATAGACTATTCAACATCTCTTCAAGTGCGTAAATGAAGTCCTATAGATTGATCTTTTTATGTTAGAAAAAAGAAAAAAAAATGGTTTTTTATTGTTGCAGACTCAAATTATCCCATTTTATTTGGTTGAAAGAAGTTGGATGTTTGAATATATAATATATTAACCAAGTGGAAAAAAATTGTAGTTAAAAATATCATTTATAAGTAGAATTTTTAAAATTAAGTTACAAAGAATAAATCAACGTAAAATGCTGAAAGTGATGTGGTAAATCAATCAGTAGTAATTGTTCCGTATTTGTAATGTATACTCTTAGCTACGGAGTACCTTCCATGGCGCACCTTGTATTCGTGTAATTTTTGGCTACCTTTTCTTTGTAAGTTTTCAGTGTGTCTAACGATAATGCTCGAACGCTGCGAGAAAATACAGCAATAACGCATTTTTTATTAAAACGCTTTGTCTTTTATTAGCGCAACTCCACACATTTTGATCCGTCGAGCCGGAGGTGAACCTGACCCCATGGAATGAATAATTTTATATGTTATATTTAAATTTAATATAATAAATTCAGATGGCTAAGGTGATTGATATCGCAGAACTAAATCGAAAGCACTGTAGCATCAAAAGCCATCAGATGTAATTAAACAACGTCATCACAGAAGACCAAGATGAAATGGTCATTCCTGGGCTTCAGAATTAATTGGATATTTTGCTTAGTATACAGCAGAAATTCGAAGCGCTTAAGGATGAATACTACAAAATAGCAAAGAAAGAATTCCAAAATGTCAAAACCTCTCTTTACGAAAAGGATAATGTCATTCAAAAATTAGAGGTAAGCCTTAAAACCTCTATCAACAAATTAAAAATTGTAAATATTAGCTGTGTGCAAAACAAAAATGTTGAAGAATCTATTATCAGTGATTAACCAAAAAGGGCTTTAATAAAGCTTCCGAAAATCCCTCTTCCGTTTTTTAGAGGAAAAGTTGAAGGGAATTTATTCAAAACGCAATTTAATAGTCTATATGAGGAAAATTCTGAATATTAAAAATTGCATTATTTACGCACAAAAATTGCATTTTTGCTTAAAGGAGAAGCTAAAATCATAGAAACTGCTGACGATAACTTTTCTTCTGTTTTTAAAGTTTTAGAGCAACGCTATGAAAACAAGAGAATAATTGTTAACTGTCATATCAAAAACATTTTAAATTTCTATCCCTTAAAGCATGAATCAGGAAAAGATTTAAGGAACATATTGGATACTATTTTCAAAAATCTTAGATTTCGCTAGAGACAAATTAACTAATGCCTTGTATTTAATATTACACTTGATAAATTAGATCGAGACACTCATAAGCAATTTGATTTAAATTTCATATACGATGATGTACCGGAATTTGATTTTCTCAAATTCTTAGAAAGAAATGTTTGTTTGAAATTTTAAACAATATTCAAACAAACATTCCAAACAATATTCAAACAACATTTAATATCGATAGATAGAAATCTTTATTTTTTAAGACAGACAAATCTCTTAAATTGTGTTTTGCTTGCAAGATACATACACATCCGCTGTATCATTGTCATGTATTTGAAAAAATAAAATTATCTGAAAGATTAGATTTAGTTAAAAAAAATCGGCTTTGTAAAAATTGCTTAACTGGATCCCGTTCATTATTAGATGTAACTCTTAAGAGTTCTTGTTTTGATTGTAAAAGGAAATTAGATCATCCCACACTCCTTCATAAATATTCCATGTCTGCAATTACAAATACCCATAACATACGAGAGAATGAACCTATACACTCGACGCCTAAGCAATCTCAAGAACAAAATCTACAAATTAACAGATAAGAGTCAATTCAAATGCAAGTGGCAGAAAATCATAGTCTTTCGTTTTTCTGTAACGGAAAAAAGAACATTTTAATAAACACAGCAATAATAAATGTCAGAGACGTATGGGAGGGGATTCTATCTCTTCAGAGGAGTCCCTGTCTCTGCCAGTGAGTCATATTTTCTTTCCTCCGCTGCATCAGATTTACTGCCGCCCAACCTGTCAAAAGTGGTTGGCATACCTGTACAGATGTGTGGGACCTGGGTTCGAATCCTGGCTCGGGCATGGATGTACTTTGTCTCTCTTTCTTGTCTTTGTCCTTTCTTTGTGTGTGTGTGAATGGTTGCCTACCCTATAAATGGGTATCTATGGCATGTGTGTACTGAGGAAGTCGGACTCCACACAAAATATGGTTTAGTTGGAAAAGTGGAGCAGCGCATCCCATATTGCCAGCCTGGCTGGTACACGACAACAACAACAACATCAGATTTACTAGGTTTAGAAGAACTCAATATCCCTACTTTAAGACAATTCTTTGCTAAAATTATGACAAATTTATATAAAAATATAAATAAAACAAATAATAATTCCATCGTCAATCTTCCGTCCTATAATGACCTAAGCCCCCACAATAGATATCGCCAACGTTCTTTACTTAGGTATGGCCCAAAGTTTGCTCACCAACCACCTTAATTTAATCTAATTTCTGCATTATATTACACATAATAATATATATATATATATATATATATATATATA